>VBVR01002427.1:0-22656 GCA_011638315.1 Tetramorium parvispinum
GAGGGAGAGAGAGAGAGAGAGAGAGAATTAAATGAAATTAATACTTAATATCAAAGTCAGATTTTGCTGGAAGTAAAATAACTGTTAATTGTTAAGAATATTTTTCAGTTATTTTACTAAACTCATTCTAAAATTATTCATATTGTAAAGTAGCGTCTGAATAAGTATAATACACGAAAACGTTTCCGACCAAAGTATAAATCGTGAAAGCGAATTAACTTCTCTTTCTGCGACGCGGTAGTTGAGCAGTGTGAATTCGTACTTTTAATTCGATGCGGTTTCTAAATCAAGCAAAGTTGCAAATGGCTTGCCATTTTAGAGGCATCATTAGATCAGAGCCATAACTAGTAACAAAAGGCGAAAGACTATGATTATAATAGAAATTATACGCTAGCTTCTTTTTGACGAGTCTCTGAGAGTAGTTTCTTTCATAGTAATTCCATAAAGCATCCATATGACAAAACGCGCAATGGAATAAAGTACATTGCTCCGTCTGGCGACGCGCAGAAGATTACAGCGCAATTTTCTGACTCGCGCACTATCGACGACAATCGAGTGAGTCTCCCAGCTCGTTAGCATGGTACATTTCTCGACATCATCATATTGACTTTCATATTGACGCTGATTCGTCATTATTGCACAACATGAAAAAAAACTCGCATTGCAAAAAATGTATTTCCGTGAATTAGTTCCCTCGTCGATCGAGAATTATTACTGCTTCAAAATATTTTTATGATTACAAAGAAGATTTGGTCAAAAAACCATTTGTTTTACTTGCTCATGGGCATCATCTCTGGCAAACGTATTTCGAAATTTTGTGAGTTGCAATGAAAGTTGAATCACGACAATTCGAATGTTTCTCAAACTTACAAAATAGCACTAATAATTTGTACATATCATTTTATAAACGTAGAATTAATATCAGGTAACGATTTTTGTAGCATAGTTGAATCCATCTAGTCGTGCAGCATTTTTCAAAATTAGGTCGTCGCGAATCCATCCTATTTCTATAAAACAAATCTGTAAAAAAATCGTTGCAACAATGTCTGCAATTTCGACACGAAATAGCAACTCTCAAGACCATGATTGAAAAAAACACTACATTCAATTCTAGTGATCAAACTTTCTGTTCACCGAACGGAAATTGCATTGACATATGTGAATGTGTATGTAGCGAATATAACTTCCTTTAGATAAGCATGCATGAATGCTGACAACTACATATTGACGTGCGGAGTATAAAGGACGCTTTTGCACAAAAACAAATTTTCGCATGTCCGAATCTGCATTTGATGTTTAACAAATTTCATTTTTATTAACTTTTACATGTCTCTTTACCAGATTTACTTTTAAACGCGCATACGGCTTACAATGGCATTTCTGTTTGAGAAGATAATTTTCCGCAGAAAAATTAATCTCGATCAGCGATCGGCGTTGCTGCTGTTGTCAATTCGACAAATAAAAGAACCCCACGTTCGCGCGGTCGTGAGTGTCAATCGCGAGCGCGAAAGGAAAAAGAAATATGATTCCTAAGTATCAGTTCCGGTCCGGTCCAGCAGCATCCGTGCGCGTGGAACGAGACCTCGGAGCGTACTCCCAATTAGGAGCGTGTCGGCCGTGAATGGACAAAAGTTTTGCCGTAGCTAGGCCCTCTCCTCCCTTCGTCTGCGGCCCCCACCGCAACGACAGGGCATCCCCTCCGCCGGAGACGTTTCGCGGCTCCGCGCAACGCGACGGTAGGGGGGGGGAATCCCCGACGAGGTTCCCGAAATCCCCAAGAGACGGCGACACTTATCGAGGCGCGTCGCACGCCGCGACATGAGTCACGCGGACGTGAGCGGGAACGGAAGACCACGCGAGCGAGCAGGAATAAGATAGAGAGAGGTAGATGTGCAGCACGAGTGAATGAGAGAGGGAGAAAGAAAGAGAAAAAGGAAGTTGCACGAGCCAGATGTTAGAGAACGAAAGAGTGTCTCTCTGGTCGCTGACGCGCTTTTTTTTTTATATCTAAAGACGTATCGATTGCATCGCGCTTCGTTATAAGACCTGACGAATTAGGAAATTCGATGATAGGAATAAACAGATTAAACACATTGAGATGCACTTAGAATATGGAATGTTGAATACACAGAATCGTATAATGTATAATTCACACTTGTGATACATAAAAATAGAAAAGTTTATTTATTTTTCATTACTTGATTTTAATGTAATGGATTAAGGCTGCAGTAATGGTGTTTAGTTTTAGGATGCTCGAGTCTCATTAAAATGCAATGTTGGTAGTACTATGTCGAAATTGTTAAATTGTTAAAAATATACGATATATTGCGTGTGCACATTGAGATCATGAACTGTAAATCACGAATGAATGTTTCATGTTGCTCGTAGGCTTGACTGCAATGCAATATATTTTGGATTTACGACGTGCAATATCATTAGCGCGGATTATCGTCACTCGTTAAAAATTAATTATAGTAATTAGATATCACTATTAATTAAAAAGAAATTAAAGCAGCCAGGTTTAACAGAGCGGCTCGGTTATAAACCTGCTCGAGTATTAATTATGCTTAGTGAACACTCGATTTATTTATTTATCTACATTACTCAGCGTTAATCATGATTTATAGATACCGCAAAATATCATATTCAAATCATTTTACACAGTGAAATATTCAGTTTATTTTTTTTTTACTAACGATAATAAAAATGAGTAATTAGCGATGTAATATAAAACCCGGCAAACTTTTCAATATCGAAATACTGGTATCCTCCCATAAATATCTAAATTTATATCTCATATATGCGTGTCGTTTAACACAATATTGTTATAACAAAATCTTTTAATATTTCATAATTATCGAAAATATTGGTTGCTAAAAAATTGATCAATTTGGCACATCTAATAGCTAGCAAGAAATCGGTGAGCCATTACAGTATTTCTTTTTTAAATACGCTTTACTGATTAAACGTAGACCGTACGAATCAGGCACGATTTTAAACACTGATGCATTCAAACGGGCCAATGACAGTATACGTATACAAAAGGAGGACGAGCAAGAGAGGTCGACGAAGGAATCATTAGCGTGTTATACCGACACCGAGGTACTGTATGGTGCGGCGTGTCGGCCTCGAAATAGAATACAGGGGCTTATTTCGGATTCACCGTCTCGTTGGTTTAGTCCAGGCCTGGTCTAGACCTACGTACTAGACCGAGGTTCGCTCGTTTTACGAGCTGCTAGTAAGCAACGTGGTCGGTTAGGCGCTGACTATAAGCGAACGCAGGTGCACGCAGTCATGTATATATTTGCCATTCGCCTCCTTGCCTTATTAAAATACATAATGAACGAGTAGAATGGGGGAAGCGTCCCTTTCAGCCGTTACCGTTCATTTTTCCGACCGACTCTTGATCAGTCTTTGCGAAACTAAAATATCGCGCTGGCAACCAAGTGCATTTAGAACAATGCGTGCAATTTAAATACTTATCGTTATCAAAACATTTTCCACACACTTCTAAGATAGTATTTTATTCATTGTATTACATTGTAGAACAATGGAGATAGCACAGAGGAGAGCAAGAGCTAATGATTGATCGTAAAGGCAAAAGAAAAAATTTGATCTCTTATCATAGTCTCTTCTGCCTACGCTGTAATCGTATCGAAGACACAACGATGGCTAGAAAGATAAAACGATAACGATCTGATGTTGTGAATAAGAATGCGAGTCATAATGCGGCCGGGCGAGACTACTCGCATGTAGACATGGACGAGGAATTCCGTACGACGAACATGGGGAGCTTAGACAGCGAATATCTCATGGGAAGAAATAAGACGCGCCGTCGCGGCAGTTTTGATCAGTAATATAAAATAACGTTCAATCGCGTGGAGTTAAGACCAGGGCGATAATAATAACAAAAGTTTACATGCATCGTAATCGTCGCCAAACAACTGGTCCACTCTCGGTCGCGAAGAGGGGGAATGAGGTTTCTGTGGGGCATCAGGGGGATTATTAATTTCCGCGGTCGTTATTTCTGAAATCGGTGATTTAGCTGTCGGTGCCGGAGCCGGTGAGCGCGGCTGCCTCGGCCAAACAGTGATTCACCCACACTCTAAAAATATCCAAATACACGCGTCGCGGGAGATACTCGCGCGGCGCGAGCACCCACTAACTACCGGGTGAAATGCTACGCGAGGGAGTACCGTCGCGCGCTCGCGCGATAACGACTCACGTAGGCAGTATTGGCGTTAAATTATTTTCCCGTCGATAGTTTATTCGAGTGCCGAGATGATGGACGAGACAACGAAGCGATCGTATGCATGCCATGGGCATGGGAATGCACGGGGATTTTATACGTGCCGATAACTGTGTGTATGTTTATTGCCGTATGATATATTTTCCATGATGGTCGCGCTGTAAAATGAAACGTTCGGCTTCTTTTTCCTCATCGTACAGGATATCAATTACAAGCTTAAGGTTGTTACAGGAAGATTTTACAAATGAACGACAAAATTTATATTGATCTCGTCGTGATTCTTTGGCATTAATAAATTTTACGAGTATTTCTTAATTGCACTTGTGCATTTGCGTTCTACTTGGTACAAACGGCAGAAGGCAGAAGCGATCACGGAACCGGAGTATGTTCTTCTCGGAGGCCTAAAAACGTCATTCTCTGTCGATTGACTGTAGTAAGCCGCGAGTGAAAGTGAGCACAAACGTTCACTTCGCGGGTCACCGAGTCTTAAATGTTCCGTCGATGTATTAATTGCACGTTACAATTCAAAAAAAGAAAGGACATTTTTATTATTTTTGCATTATTATTATATTACGGAGTCAGCTCCGTTATTACAAATCAATAATTCATAAAAAGCATTTGGCATTCATTTTCCACAAGTTTCATAATTCGTCTTACAAAGCTTGAAATAAACTTTGAAAGGTTTTAAAGTTTGCGTAGGGATCTTCTCACGAATACTTTTAACATTCGCCAAGTATGCGTGTGTATACCATTACACGAATCACCTAGTACAACGTCGTCGCGAGGTTCGAGCAAATATTTGCGGGGCTGTCTTACGGACGTCAATAAGCCATTGACCGTTCCGGCGCATCCCCGTAAACAAGATCTACAGAATACGCCAAGAAAGAGAGAGAGAGAGAATACCCCTTGTGAAATCTAAGAGCATATTTACAATCCGCGCGCTTCACGTTACATGCGCAGATAACACGTCTTGCTCCGCTTCGTTTCGTATATTATATCTGCGTTTCGACTAGCAAAGCGCGATACCTCTTAATTACCGCGACACGACCCGCGTGACCTACGACCCAAAGTCCCGAACCCACGGCTTGCACGATTGCACCCACGCGCGTATCTTCTACAATCGATTCCAAAGAACTTCTCACATGCCTGCGTCTCCGTGTATGGTCCCGGACCTGGACACGCCGAAAACATAAACTTGAGGATTAGTCGCGGTTCGATACGAGAACTCGTACGTGTGTGGTCGAATACTATCTGAATAATAATTGCAAATTGCCATTGTAGACACTTTCATGTCGACCGGCTGTTCGTTTAGTGAACTATACCGGGTGTCGCATTCGAAGAAATTAGTCTTTGTACGTGACATAAGAAATTTAATTTTCACTTAAAGTTTGAATTTTATCATAAAAGATGCGATATAACCGAAAGTATCAATCACTGTAATTTGCATACGCTGTGTGCAATTTTATCTGAAATTACTGACTCGTGTTTTTTTTTCTTGACAATTATTTAGAAAATTTATACGAAGCCTTGACGTGTTCAAATGGATCATCCTGTAATATCGAACGTTCTGCGTGTTGGTAGTGTCGCAAGTTGTCTGCGTCGCGTGTGCAACAGATGCGCCAGGCACGCGAGGCGCATACCTCCATGGGACATATGCGGGTCGCGAACTACGAACCTTCGTGAGACTCGCGAGACCTGTACACGATAGCAGAAATATTTGGCAACCCACTGGATTCCGAAATTCGAACCTTATGCTCTTTTAGTTCGTATGTGATGTCACGCATTTTAACTACTTTTATTATATACATTACGAATGATTAACTATACAAAAGGAAATCCATATTATTTCTAATATCTGCAGACTAAGATACAATTTTGATAATGAATTTTTAACTAAATCTGAATTCAAAAGAACGCTCGCGCGAATTGGTACGCGCTCTCTGGTGCAAATTAATCGTTGTCACTACTCGTTGCTTCTTTCAACGGGAAAATAAGCTCTTCCCTGTGAAGATGCTCCGAATAAGCGTGCAGAGAGTTTCGAATGCCAGTCGCTATTGTGCTTCGCATTCGGGACCTCCGGCGTCGAAAGAATCGCTATAAGAGCAGGGACGGAGCATCCAGAATAGCGAAAGGAGAATAAGACAACATCGGGCAATACAAGATAAACAAAATTCAATGCATGTAGAGACCCAACGGCTATATTTGATCATAACAATTTCTTTTATTTAATAGCATAATAGATCGAAGTAAAATATTTATGTACATTTAATTTTTGTTTATGATAAATTAAGATCAGAGATTTTATTTTTTAATTTTTTAAAATTCTTAATTACTATAGTGTTTCGCAGTCTTTTATATATTTTTTAATTGTTCATCTGAGTAGTTAACAAAAGTTTATCATTGCCATTTTTTTTTATAGAAGAGATTCTGCTTTTGATGATCATTCTTTCTCTGTATGTCTCTCCTTCCGTCCTTTTATTTCTCTCTCACTGTTCTTTTTTATTTCTCTTTGTCTCTTTCCCCCCTGCTTCTTCCCGCTACCGAAAACTATTCAAAGGTCGCTTGGAGCGGTTCCAAAATTCCGAATCGCATGGGACGACATCGTGGCGATTCCTGCAGCGATTCGGGCTTAAGTGAATTCGGAGTGAGCCGTAAAGCGAGGCTAAATAAACTTTGGCCGCAAACGTATCTCGTATTCGGCCGCGTCTGATTTAAGGGAGCAATAACTGCGCGATCATTGCGCCTGGGCTAATTTACTCGGCGGATTCGATTTCGCGCCTCGCAAAAGTTTTCGCACCGTGTTCTGTTCCATATCCTAATAACATTCCGTACACAGGATAGGAATTACTCCAAATCGATTTATTAACCGCGCGAATAATTGATTTCATACTTTATAGTATATCTCTGCTACTTTCACTGTTATGATTATCTTACCATCACAAACAGGAATAAAGATAACATTATATAAATATTTGAAAGTTGTATTAAAGTTTTGAATTTTTTAAAATTATATATGAAAAAATTAACGAAATTTTTCTATTTAGGTTTATGGACTTGATCAAATCGTTAAATGATCAACTAATCGTGAAATAAAAAAGATGAAAGAACTAATTCAAGATTTTATGGATCGGCTGATCGAAATGAACGACAGAGGTCCATGTGGAAAAGAATGGTGACTAATATCGGCGGTTTATTTACGCGCCCGGAATTTACGATCACTCCGAAAAAATCCGACGTCTTATTCCTTCTTCCCGACGCCGACGTCACGATGGCAACGACGACGGAGGGCGTCGCAGGAGGGAGGCACCACGTCTGCGTTCTTGCACGCCTTCACATTGTCCGCTTACCGACGCAGGCGCGCGATGCACGCATGAATTTGCGTTCGACAATGTGCAATTATTGCAGACAGATAACCGGAGCTGCTTTACATGATTATTAGACGTGCGAAGTGGACGCGGACGAGCAGGTAAATGCGAGGGAGAAAGATGGCGGGCAAAATGGTCAGGAGATTGGAGAGAGCGAGAGAGAGGGGGAGGGAGGGGGAGAGAGAGAGGCAGAGAGAGAGAGAGAGAGAGAGAGAGAGAGAGGTGCTCGTCGCTGACTCGAGGAGTTCAGCGAGCGAGCAATTACCTGGGAAACATAATTTACGGGAGATTGCCATAACAGACGAATACAAGCGCTCGCGGAACAAGCGAACCTGTTACATGCCATATTTCCACCTCATTTCACTCGTACACCCTTAACCCTTAATTCATTTTTCTAAGTGGTGTATAATTAGCAAGGAACATGGTATTACTCTATATTTTATTTTTCCCGCGATTACGTTTAATTAACATGCACGACGCCATGTGTTCATTGAACGCTATTTCTACCCCACTCTATTATTAATTAATTAATTAATCATGTACGTTCATAATATGCGATGCACCTGTGACTCCGTTTGGCAAATTTATCAGCAAAATGATATGGAATTTCTATTGATTAAATGGATATTGAAAATCTTTAAATAATTTTTGTGTAGATGTAACTACTTTGGATAGCTAAGCTAAATGAATATTTCATTAATTATCCGTATATTAACGATTCTGTTTTGGCCTTAAGTACGAAAAAAATTCCAAGCAACGATGATGCTTCGTATTTTTTTATTTTAGTTGACCATTGTGTTTTCAAGTGTTGCGACATAGTGCTTGAACTAGTTAGATTCCGACAATCCGCAGAGGATCACTTCCGTAATGTTGGGAATGTTATGTATTTACCGGCGCGCAGTAAATCGTGTAAAACAACTGGATCTCGCGGAATACGCAATTGCGGGTCCACAATTGAATACCCGAAACGAACGGTCGAACGGAAGAGCATTTGATAAGCAGCCGGAAGTTGGTCGCGGACAAACGCCCAGCTTTCCTCTCGCCTCTGATAGCATGCCGGCGACAGCTGGCCGACATGGGCTATATGCTCCATTCGTTCTCCACAAAATTGCCGCGGCAATTTGCAAATAAATATTCGCGATCGACTTTCCGTAATTAAACTATATTCGGAACTACGCGGTCGAAATAAATAAAATATGCGCAATATTATTGACCAAGTTCAGAAATAAAATCAGTTTTCAGAATCATTAATTGCACGGCTCAATTTCAAAAATTTTATAGAAATATAATTGCATATTTTATTAAAATAAAATATTTCGACGAGAAAAACTCGCAACTGTTCGCTTGCAGTTCAAATAATCGTGAACATTGCCTAAAAATATTACATATATAATACGGTTTATTGTACTACTAACATAAAGTAGTATAACATATGATTCTAATATGCTCTGGAAAGATACCATTCAATTGTTTGGTCGGAGCAATTGATAGAATAAATTTATGACCAAGCATTGACATCGAATGAATAGGGCAATCATATACCTATCGAATCACTTCGCGAAATGGTGTAGGAGGAGAGGGGAGCGATATAAAACAGGGTCGATGACTATCTATTATTCGTCCCGACACACGAAGGAGATATGTATTGAATATCTCATTATCCAAATGTGGACTTTCGCGTTTATGGATAATACATGAGAGCGGTTTTGATTCGCAACCGATCTTCGGCCCGGTGCGGACATCTTGAAAAATTTTCGACCCGGTCTCCTTCTCGAACGTTCCTATAACGCGTCGCACGCACACGTCAATGCGCGCAATGGTGGGGTCATTGTGGGCAGCTAATCATCGAGGTCGATTTGATCCTCTAGTACAGGATCACGAGCCGGATCCGGTCATCGGTGGAAAAGGAAACCCGCTATCGACAATCGCCGAGCCCCAGTCGTCTCGTTTTATGCATGTAAATTCATCCGGACGTGACGTGGTGAGCGGCAGGTTTCGCGGCCGTGTGACAAGCTAAGGCCAGAGCCCCCGCCGATCGGTGTCCATTAAGTGGACACGACGCGAGCCACGGGACGGCTTTCGATCTCTCGCGTTTCCAGATTTTCCCCGCTCGCCGATAACGAAGCCGCGAATGCCCGTGCATCGGTATACGGATATAGACTCGCACTTCGCGCGAGTGAGATGCGCTGGCAGATGTTTCCAGTGTCTAATATATAATTGAGAACCATCAGACAAGCCTCTACATGTTAGCGAGATATTAACGGCGCATTATCGTTGCGGCAATAGTCGTTTCTTTCGGCCCGATATAACGTGTAACATTTTTATATCTACTTAATGTTTTTTTTGCCCGCAGATATTCTGAAATATTCTCTATTGAAAATAACTTTGATACGTTTATCGTTGGAATATCATCAAAATTATTAACAATCAATATTTATTATCTTATCTGGCAAAGCGCCATATAATGGCATAAGCGTCAACGCGCTGTTAATGGTGCGATGCACGGTAACTGATGCAGATAACATTTTTTTTTCTCGTCCGTTTTAGTCGCGGTTTGACGATGGAATTGTATTATAATACATATACAATCGATATGCACCTGTCTACGTAAACATTATGTTCGTCTGTATTAATGTAACTTATCATCTCTCGAATGTAATATATTCATGACTTTTCTACAAAAAGCACTCGCGATCTTCAGTTAATTCTTGCAGTTATTATTACACAAAGTAAACATAATTAATTGACAGAATAGATTTTCTTTCTGCCTTTGTCCCGTATATCCAATTAATCATTTTATTATAAATGATTATTACATGGACGTGCAACAGAAATTAATGCACGAAGAGATCGACCAGTATAGGCAAAATGCGCCGCTGTAGAGTTAACGATGGCCGTCTGGATTAAAGTTAAATCATTTAACTGGAAGTCGTATAATGTACTTTCGTGAACGATAGGAGAGAATGTTAATTAATGGCCGCAAGTTGGCGCGACATCGGACTTGCGCTACTGCAGGTGTAATACGCAAGTGCCTAATGTAGAGAACTTCGGTGAGACTGGGTATCGCAAGCAGACGGAGTCAGTTAGAATTGAAGGAACTTTTCGCCGAACGATAAACCGATTTGGCGACCTGACGCTAGTTAGCCGGACACGAGACAGCCATATACGCGCCCGGCCCATTATCCTGTTTCGGACGCGACTGTAATTAAGCCTGTTTCCAAGGATTAGCGCGCGCGCACGTAGTGCAATGTCCTCTCTCTCAGTTACCTTTCTCGGGTTACCTTTCTTTTTGACCGCGGCTCCATTATGGTTCGGAATGACCGTAACTCCGCAAACACGGTCAATTGTAAAAATTGATGCTGTTTAATAGACGTGACACAAGTTGAAAATGGTCTAATTAATTAATGGTTCGATTAATTTATTTGGGAAAACTGTCCAATTTACAAATGTTGTCAAATTTTCTACAATTCTCACAAAAACATTAATAACATAATCATCGAGTAAAAAAATGAACTTTACATTTGCAAGTGGCTGAAACTAGTCGCACTTTATTCCGTTTTTGCGGTACAGTGCTCTCAGTGTGACGAACAAGTGCATGGTGGTAAGGCGCGCTCGCATTCGGGGATCCCTTTTTTTCTAAATTGTATCTATTGGCTCGAAGCGATTGAAAGTAATTGAATGAAGCGGCCGGTTATTTACGAACGTTTAAGCGGAGCCAACTATCTGTCCATTCATTCGGTCTTGTCCCTTCATTCATTCATCATTCACTCTCGCCGGTGTACGGTCGTTGCATGTATAGCAGTAGTAAAGGCCCATTCAATTGATCGGTGATTGTCTAAATTATAAGATTGCCATACAATGGCTCTCATCTCGACCTATTGGGGTCCCGTTCGCCCGTTGCGTCACCACTTTAGGTCCGGATCGTAAGCGCGATCGTATTAAAAGTGTATCTACGAAATCGGTCGATGCTCTCGCTCTCGATCGGCGGAAAAGATCCGCGCTCGATCGCGCCGAAAGTCACACTCGGCGATCGCGAAGAACGTTTTACACGCTCGGGCGTGTGTGGGGAAAGTCACGTTGCGGATACTCATTCATGGAAACCACTGGTCACCGTGGTGCCCGGAGACAGGATTAACCGTCTGCTGTTGACAACACGATGACACGTGGGAAATCTAGGCAACGTTTGTGCGTGCATACACGTGTGCTTGGGATCTTTTCTTCCGGCATTTCGACATTTAAATATCGTAAAATAACAAATATATTTTTAGAATTAATCATGATGCTGCGTTTGAGAAACTTTAATTGTTTTTATTTTGTAAAATATGAAATACTAGCAATTAAATTATTACCAACAACAGTCGCGCTATGTATTAACGTACTATATTTTATTATATAGTATTTAATATAATATTGATTTTGTTATTGATTTTCTCAATAGCAAACTATTTTTTTCACAAAAGAAAACAAGAGTTAAATTCATAAAATTTATTTAAGAATTGAAAATAATTATTAATCTATGAGTCAATTATTTTTCGGTGTCACCCATTCGAACGTATACAGAGAAATTTATTTAAAGATTGAAAATAATGATTAATTATCGATTTCCTCAATGCTAAACTGTTTTTTTTTTCCACAAAAGAAAACAAGAGTTAAATTTATAAACTTTATTTAAGGATTGAAAATAATTATTAATTTATAAGTCAATTATTTTTCGGTACCACTGATTCGAATGTATATAGAGACTTGGATAATTTTGTAAATTCTAATAATAACGTGACAATCGGCAAAATAGATTTGCCGGGTTGCCGTGACAATTGTTCTTTCTTGAGGTCGATGAACATTTCACCGAGACGAACGTCTTGGTGAGTCGACCGAGTGCCGTCTTGCAATTTTACGAGTTTGCTCGAGTTAGATCGTGCACTGCGATTTGTGAAAGCTTAATACCGCCACTTCCCTTGCACACTGCGCTGTTTATGTCCCGGTAAGCGCTTTCCCTGATCGCGGTCTTCGAGGGGAACGATTCGAGGAACGTTTACCGAAACTGCCCCGAGTAACCACAAATTTCTATCGCATACCTGTCCCTGATCGTTGTGCCTATGATGGAGGGACACTTTTCAGTAACATCTCCGCTGGATACACTATTAAATACTTTTATTTCGGATAAAGCCAAAAAATGATGAAAAACAGCGTTAGATCGGCAATACACCGGTGTATTTTAATGTGTTTATTTACTTCTTTTTTTTAATTTTTATATTTTTTATATTCATATACCGTTTCATATACCATTGCGCAGATTAAATATTAGTATAAATTATATTTGGAATAATGTTACGAAGTTGTCAAATCTTTAATAAATCTTTTGAAATTTGATAGACATACACACTACTACCAACTTGGTAATTCTCTCCTATCTTTAGCGTGAACTTTTCGAATGAATATTTAACTTGATTGAAAATACTGAAGAAAACGCGATAGTGTTGACTGCACTTTGGTATGCGATCGTATGCACACACGTATATATAGATGCATGAATTTGCGCGCCGTAATCGCTTTATCGGAATATTTCTGTTGCGGTAATCCGTCGAGAATCGTAATAATTAATACATCGACCTCGGCTGTATGCAATATTTATTGAGACACTGGTGGCGGATCTCGCAACCCGCGCGTTACAGCGCATTGAGCCTCATTTTTTCTTACGCTAAACTCACCTGCGTCATCCGATCCGTAGATATGCGGTGCGTGATGCGAGATAAAGCATAGTTCGGCGTATCTTCGGGCGCATCGTCGGAGCATCGCGATGCAGACGCGGCGGTGTAAAATTTATCGCGGTATCGCGCAATCGCGCTTGCAGCGCTCGTAGTTTCTTCTTTTTCACAAAGCGAACGCCGCATGCGATCACGTGATTCGCAGACATACTTACGTGCCCGCGAAAATTTATCGCGGCACGATGGGCGTTACTTGCAAAATGCACCGGCAATCGATAACGACCGGCGGCATGCACGACGATCGTGTTATATCGAATTTCTGTCTTGCTCCGCGCGTATCGTCGGGTCTATCTGGTTTCCAAATGAACGAATTCGTGCAAACTTTCTTTGCGCCCGGTGTACCGATCCCGTGCATGCCAATTGAGTAAACAAATTTAATTTAGCTCCATTTACGGATGCCTACTTTAAATTGTATCGCGGCACAACTCTCTAAGCTTATGTCATATAAAATTAAAAATTTAACGACGCATCATAATTTTTTAATTGATTTTTTTTTCTATTCTTGCGTCAGTTTGTTCGATCTCGAATTCGATTATTGGCCGATACGTTCGATCTCTCTCTCTCTCTCTCTCTCTCTCTGTGAGAAAAAGAAGAAAACGGGAGGGTGCAATCGCGCGTGTAAATATACGTACGCGAAATCTCTCTTATTCTCTCCTCTACGCGGCGACGCGGCTGCTCGTGTAAACGCTCGTAAAGCAAAGCGATTTTCGAACACTTCGGTGTTCACCGAGCCTCTCCACCTCCCTTCACCAAAGTTATCTGTGCATCGGCGTGAGTATACACTAAGTACGCATAAGTACACCACTGAGTACACATACATGCAGCGGCGCGTACGAGAAAGAGACGGCCGGGTGCGTATGTACGCACGCGTACCGCATGTGCTCGCTCGTGTGTTCATGTGTGCGTCTGTGCGCGCTTGTGTATATATATATATATATGTTATACCTAGCAGAATCGAGTATTAAGCGGATACTTGCGTGCGGCCGTAAGTAGCTCTCGTTCCGACTCCCTCTATGTATCCGCCCGCTCGCGCACCTCCGATTCTCCGCGGAAGTGTTGCATTGAGACCAATCGAATAGAAACTAATCCAGTACGAACGACCGCGCGGAACGTGTCGCGTTTTACCGCGCGCAGTTCTCGAGAGTTTCCGGATTCGCGACAGGATGGAATTTTTAGTGGGTCGAATTGCATGGCGCGTTTCGCGCGAGGCCCCTATCAGATTTCACAAGCAGTCTCCCGAATGATAGCGTTGCGGGAAATCGTCATTTATCACAACTGATTTCTCATACTAAATATTTCGAAAAAATTACTTACACATTTAGAATTAAACCCTTTGCTAAAGTACATTTAAAATTAAGCCTGAAACAATATTACGTAATCTATTTGCATCGTCAATTGCCCAAACTGTACCGGATATTCTTATGCTTAACGACTCCAGTTCGGGAGAAGTCGTGAACGCGACTTCTGCTATAATTGCAATTAGAGGTTTAAAGATTACACCGTACGATAACCATTAGACTTTCCTTGCGAAAGCGTTCCTCGACTTTGGTTTCGATTCGCGGCCAGAATCGCCGCATCAAGCCGGAAAATCACACGGCGCACAAAGATGCGCGAAACTTTACGCCATCGCCTTTTACGAAATGCTTTCAATTAGAGCGCTTTCTAGTTGTAACTCATCGCAATTAGAATCGACGAAAATTACGTACGCGTTGCACGCTCGAGTCGCTTGTAATACACGCAGCCGAGTAGAGAATCGGTGTGCCGATTGCAACGATACGGTTTCTATCCGTAAACGTATCTATAAGGTGCGTGCGTTTTCCACACGAATGTTTCAATATCGCCTAATGATATTTTAATAATTAATTTTCTTTGCCTTGAGATATCAAGTTTTCCTAACTAAATAATTCCATATTAATAACTTTTATCGAAATCTTGTATCTTTGAGTTTACGCTTTTTTTTAAATTTTAATGTTACATTATTTATTTTTGTAAATAATTTATACATAGATTTTGTAATATAAAATTTCACGAATCATTACGGTAACTCTAAATTGCGTACTTCATACTTCACAAGGTTTTTTTATTCTTATAAAGTTTCACCGTCGAAGACTTTTCCGTGAACGCATTCGCGGCGTGTGCGAATTGACGAGCATGGATTATTAAGCAACGCACTGCTCGCACGTTTGTTACTCCGGTTTTTGTCCGTCGTTTTTGTTCATCCATCCTCTCCAACTTTCGTCGTGTTTCGCCGTAACGTGTTCTCCGTCTTGGCGAATGCGCTCGTAAAAGAGGCACGAATCGCTTAAGGAGGACTCCTCTCAAAGGAGCTAAAGGGAGCGAGAGATGGTGAATGCCGTAGCGGTGGGAAGGGGGGGAGAGGAGGTGACGCGGTGTTGGTTACGCGTGAATTGCCGATACACACGTGCGATATGGCCGGTTGATATTTATACGACCTTGTACCGTCCGTTTCGGACGTGGACAATAGGCCACGCGGCGTCTCGTCGGGTTCCAACGTCCGTCAGATGGTGATAAGGGATATAAGTAACACCTGAACCGTGCTTCCGTTGCGCGCTGCGGCACCAACCGGCGCATTTCCATGCTAAATTCTCGATGTCGACGCATCGCGCGATCGCGGCCGTACGAATTAATTCGGGGAAATTCAGAAGGTAACTTTGCAAACAATCCCTTGAAAAGTGGAATCGGAAATGCGTCTTCTTCTTCTTCTACTACTGATGCATTTGCACACACATGTGTTTGGCTTAAAAAAAAATCACAGAATACTATCTAATGAAACGCCAATTATAATATAGCATTAATAATCACAATGAGTACTCCAGTATAATTCGCATCTACTAGAATCCAATAGATGCGAGCTTCACATAGTTATTGTAAAGCGCCTTCTTTCCTATTTTCTAGTAAAGATTAATTTACAATCATCGTCGTCTCAGCTCGTTATCATAATGCACTCCGCTACGGCACATCCGCGCATGCTATAGCGCGATCCGCGCGAGCCGATACAATTAAGGCGTCACCGTTAGGCTCAGTCAAACGGCTTAAAAACAATCCGCGCGCTGTAAGAAAGCCAACCCTCATTTTTCCTGCGGCGCATAATAAATCCCGTTAAGCGGCTGCCGGATGCCGCTCGTTTTCGCGGCGTTTTCGCCGCGCGGCGATGATCGGCGGCGCCACTCGACGCGAACCGAAAGAGCACAAAAGCGTGGCTGCGCGAAAATAGCGGTAACTCCCCAGCATAATGTGATCCATGGTAGCGGATACGCCATTACGGTAATGCGCTCGCATCACGCGCCGCGTTTAGGTATATGCGTGACACGTATGCACGGTGCGCGCCATGGCCCACTGTCGCTCATCATAAAGACCTGAAACAATGGTCTCTAACGGCCCCCGAGCGAACTCATCAGCGGCGTCTGGGTGTCCGGTAAACGGGAATCGGGAAGGATGTGTTACTTGGAGAAGACGTTAATGGTTTTCTGGGGTACGGATATACATTTCTTTGCGTGTCGCGAATATTCCTTTCGAGGAGGAGAACGGTTATTATCTAACGATAATGTTAATTTCGGTTAATATGGAAATTTGAAAATAATTGAAGTAGTTATAACGGTAACGCAATTTGTTGAGTTCTGAAATTTCTGAAAAAAAATAAACATACTGAGAGAAAAATATATATAGTTATTTTTGGGCTCAACTACTTTTGGACCCAATTACAATTTTATAATATTTCTAATGATAATTATGATTACCATAATGATCCATATAGTTAAGTTAATCATATTTCGTGTTAGAAATATTATAAAATTATAGTTGAGCCCAAAAATAACTATATATATTTTTCTCTCAGTATGTTTATTTTTTTTATCAGTATACACAGGTATATATAAATTATTATTATTACAGGCTACTAACACAGTTGACACATTTAGTTATATCTCCTCTCTCCGTTTCCATCGTTGCGATCGTTGAATTTATTCGTTAATCAAATCCAATACTCGATAACGATTCAATTTTCTGATTGACAGCGTTTGATTATCGCTGTGGCTCGTCGTTTTCATTTATTTATATTGATATACATATGTGATGCGAGCGCAGTTATATAAATTTCTCTATAACATCAATGAATTACACCGATTTTTATTGCTGTTACATGACAGCCATAAGATTGAAAATTGATAGCACAGATCCTTATTGGAGGATCGTGTAAATTTCAAATAAGGCGTAAAACGAAAACGACGTTACATAGAGATGAGGGATACATTTGTTTGGTTAATTTTCACTGGCATGCGGCCTCCTCGCACGCATGTGATCATTAGACAAACCTCTCTCGCATATAACCGTGTCGACGTGTCGTAATTACGCTCGAGACGGATGCGCGTCTTTTATTAAAAAGCCACGAAGCTTCTTGCACGCGCTCGAAACACGTTAACCGAATAACCCGTGCAAACTATGCTCCTCGATAAAACTAAAATATACATATATCCTTCAATTGAAGTCGGAACCGATCGAACTCTCCGATCACAATTTTAATTCATCGTGCATATTGATATGAACACTTTCGATACATGATAGATTTATTTATTGACCGTGCAGATCTTATAGATTTCTTAATTAAGTCTCTAACACACTTTAGAATTTTCTGAAAGTTCCTAAAAGTTTGTTGTAAATCTTGTAAATTATTAATGACAGTAAAGTAAAAATTATCATATATTTTGTCTCTGTGGAGGTGTTAGATAAGTGAAGATAAGGAAAGGAGGTATGCGTATTGACCGTGTATACTATCGTGTATAACGTCATCCGAGCTTAGCTTAATGACTTTCGGGTCCACGATCTTGCTGCTCCTCTCTCTCTCCCATTCTCCTTTTCTCTCTCCCTCTCCTTCTGTCGCGCGCACGCGAGAGAGCGTTTCCGGCGGTATACGGGCGTCGCGGCGCGTCTTATCTTAACGACGCCCGATCGGGGATCCGCTCTTCTTGTTTCTTCAGCTTCCGAAACGCATAAAACCGGTACGATGAGGAGTGGCGGAAGGGGGGGTGAGGGGTTTGTCGTCCCTCGATCGGAGGGGGACACAAGAACGAGACGATGAGAAAGGAATAGAGAGAAGAGAGAAAGAGAGAGAGCGAGAGAGAGAGAGAGAAAGACTGCCGACCTAGTCCGAACCATCAAGGAAGCTCGAAATAACACGCGATGAGGCGAATAGCACGTGTAGCCATTCATTTCAATCGCAGTACTTCCAGATACAATGTCTCTCGGGCGGCAGATATTATACGAGCGAGCAGTGGCCCGCTTCCGGTTGTAAACGAGTGACTCGAGGAAGGCGGACAAAGGAGGCGGGTCCTCATTCAAAAGGGATTAAATAAATTCGCAATTGGACGTACTGGAAATACGCTGGGTAAATGGCGTCTACATATCTGGATTACAATGTTGGACGACAGTAATTGATACTGCTGTCTGTCCCAGCTTGTTCGTAGAGAGTATCCCGTTGACGACTTAGATCTTTGCGCGAAGCACGTGCGAGACTTTCCAAGGAAACGCAAACACGTGTGTACGCACGGCCCTCTCGTTATTAATCGTCGCTACATACTTGATATGTATGTAGAGGAAATATTTTGACATTTCGCTCAGGAATCCTGGCTTAACCGTTAACTATTATGGTGAAAGAGATCCAACTATGTAGTAGAGTAAGATATTTTATTAATGACGTGTTAAATCAATATATTTTTTTACACGCGTCTCATAATGTAGGCACGGGAAAGACCCCCTGATTTATTTTATACGATTTATTTCAATCAAATGATACTTGTGCTTGCAACGTATTTTCGAAGAAACCGGTACGATCTGTCAAGTGTAGATTATGTGTTAGATTTTACCCTTACAGCGCTAGGTAGGCAGAGCTTGAGAACCGTGGTGCCTACAATTTGCCTGCGTTCCCCTTCCCTCCTCTCTCTCTCTCTCTCTCTCTCTGTCGCAGAAATCACAATTTAACAGCTATCGCGGGCCATACGAATTCGGCAATCCGTCCAATCGCTGCTTCTGCGATTGAAGGGCTGGCCTTTTTCCCGTAGGACTCGAAGAGGGGAAGGTCGTGGGGGGAATCCAGGGGTGCCCCACGGTGCCCCACGCCTAATTTTAACGACACCCGATATGCAGATCGGCGCGACTGGGTCTATGCAAATCGCGCGAACGTACGCGAGGATACCGGGCGCGTAACGACGATGAGGAAGAGCGGTATTGAAAAAAAGAATTGGTCCCCCGAAACTGGTTCCACCCGAGAGACCGAACTGTGCCTCTCTCTCTTTCTCTCACTCTTTTTTTCCTTCACAAACACACAAGCGCACATACATACGCGTGCACGAATGCGGCTACCCGATAATATATCGGTTCCTTCGCCTCTCGCGTTTTATGTTTTATGGATCGGCCTTTGTATTACTCGCAAACGGGGGTAAAAGGTTCGCGCGCTAATACGAATGCATACCTAATGCCCGCTTTCACGACGCGAGTATGCGTGCAGCCACCGATGCCGATGGCCCCGAGACGACGACGAGACGCGACGAAGGCTGCACGCGTGTGAAAGCCCAAAACGGAATGCGAGGAGAGGGTTCTTACCGGTGCGCTTTAAGCGACGAATCAATTCGATTCTCATGTTTCGCGCTATTCCACAAACGGAAGCGCGCGTCGGCGACTCTTTTTAATTGGAGCGCCTAATGAGCGGACTTTTCTAATTACCGCCGGTAAGCAGGCGACGCCGTGATTAATCTCTTTGCTAGTTTTAGATCATTTAATTGCCGCTTCGGCTCTTTCGCTTCAATTAGCGTCGAATGTGACGCGCGTACGCGCTAACGATCGAATCGTCAGAGCGAGCCGGACTCTTGAAATAAATCGGAGCTGATTATATCCTCCGCTGGGTCTTCGGACTTTTGTTGATCCCTATCGGACGGAACGATCCGAGAAAACGTATCTACATTTCTTCTACTTGTAGAATCAAGGTTATATCTTCGTTTTCGATTACACGTTATCTAAATTGAATATTCCTTATTAAATATGAACGCCCGTACGCAGATACGAATCTCTCGTGCCAGTCTTGAGAAAACATAAAACGCTAATACTCATTTGCAAGATATAATTATTGGCAACGTCGCTTCTATAGCTAATAATAATAAAATTCTGTTTCATAATATCAAATACGGCGCGAAACTTTAATAAATTTCAGAAACGAAAAACGACCCGACAAAAGTGCAGTTGTGAAAAAGAGTGAAAACGAGAAAGAAAAGTCATCGGCGTGGTTCATTTGGCCGGCGACTTATCAGGCATCTACTTCTCTCTCCTCACGGAGAAAAAAAAATACATCCACACGTACGCACGTATATATACATACGCTGACTGAAATTTCTCGTCGGCCCTCTGCAGCTCCTCGAAACTTCGTCCACGAACGTCCCAAGGACTGACTCGTTGTAAATCCAATTAGCGCCTGCGGCTTTGAAGTGGTTTTCCCCACTCGAAGTTCCAGTTCCTATCATCGCTGCTCGCGATGTCAAGGGCTCCTTGGGAGTAGTTTTTTCACTTTAAATAATTTTCCTTTCGGTTGGACCATCCGCGTTCATCCGACAACTGTCTTGCCATTACGGTGTAACTTTTTTCAAGTCGGGATTGTTCGTCCGGATTCAACTTTAGTCATCTTGCTTACGGTCACGAAGGGATCGCGTGAGAAAAAAAGCGAGGATCTCTGCTTTCGATTCAAATTAAAAATTACAAATTGATGTAGAATGAACATTTGTACTGGCAAACATTCTCGCTCGCACAGTAGATTGGAGATCAAGGGATAAATGAAGTTATTTACAAGAAGAGACAATTTGTGTAAACGGCTGTGACTTCTTGCTCACTCTCAGCCATCTGAAACGATGTCCGTTTAGTATCCTCCCGGGGGCTAATGCGCCTCGTTTTTTGGCGCTGCGTCGCTAGTGTCTGTTTCTTCATCTCGGCAATGCGCAGAACGGAGCTTTCCGAGACAGAGCGCGCGAGACACGCGTATGCACGCATATATCAGCGGCAACGAGGGGTGGCCTCAGACCCGTTCTTCACCGGTGATCCTCCGGCCGTGTGTTAACGAGCAATATGCGTCCAGTTCAACGTTTATATAGATCGTCGGCCGCGTCGACATCATCCGTACGCGTTTCCCTCGCACGAGTGTGTTTACATCCGTCGCGTCATCCGCGCTGCCGCGATCCATTTTCGGCGTCAGCGTGTCCTCGCCGTCCACCGGCGATGCATCGAGAATACATGGGGGACACTTTTAAGGGACACGCTAATCCCGGCTCACGGGCAGATGTGAAATACGCGTCGCGTGCGGCAGCGTTACCCTAAACTTATCCCTATAGCTCTAAATTCGGACGAAATTGACGAAGTTGATTCAAAATTGTAGCATAATAGAAGGGGAAATTATGATCATCCATTTCTTACTGGCTATTGTTTAACAATATAATAGAATTACTAAGATGCGGTAAACCGCAACATTAGAATCTCTATAACGGTGCGTACATGATCGTTTATCTTAATTGTCGATACTAAGAATCAATTATCTTTAATTCAACAATAATCACTATCACGTGGCGCGTATTTTTCTCCGATATAATGCTATTTATAATCGTCGGTCTATCAATGACTGTTTCAGCTACAATAAATCAATTAAATGCAATTATACTGGTCACAATACTTTACAAATACGTATATCGAGAATTTAAACAGCGTTAAAAACGCTATATATAATTACGAATAATAAGGGCGAGAACGATACGTGTTTTCATAACTTTAGCGATGCTTTTCCGTTTTTTCTTTCCACGCTAACGATCGTACCCGCGGCGTATTCAAGTTACGTCCTTTCTCTCTCAAATCATATTATTACTTACCTACCTCTACAACCAATCTCACACATAGCAATAAAAAGACCTCACAGTATGATTACCGAAGGCCCGCAAATAAACTTGATGTTACTCGACGCGTCCGTGAAAGAAGGCGATTCCCACGTTGCGGAGTCGTGCAGTATGCGACAGACAAATCGTCGAGAGAATTATGTCCATGCGAGGGGAGACCCGGCGGAAGGGAGTACGCGGGGCGGCAGGGGTAGGAGGACGGGTAACGTCTTCAAGTTCATGGCTGCGTTTAAAACACCATCTGCGAACGGACGTGGCCTGCAGAGAGCCACTGCGGGAGAAGAGGAAGGGGAGCTGCAAAGGAGGGAACGGGGAAGCTTGGGGGGGACATAGGGAGGTTG
>VBVR01002428.1:0-22648 GCA_011638315.1 Tetramorium parvispinum
CTTCTAACTCATTAATTCGTTATTAATGAAAGGTTTAACATGTAATAATAGGTGCCTTAAATATCAAACTACAATTTCCAACGTTTATTTGCATTCCAAAAGGTACCAAATGTAAAATATAACCAAAAATAGCTTAAGTGGTACGCATTTGGCAACTCTCCCCTAACGCGAAACGCTATTTTAATATTGTAGGTACGAATAATTTATTCTTTATTTTGTTGATTTACAAGTTTTCTCAATTTGCGATGCTTGACGTGTAATTCCTTAGAAGCAATTTTGCATTAAGGAATGCACATCCGCGGAAGGACTAATCTTCGAAATTGAATTTTTCTCTGCTTTATATAAAACTCTTCTCCGCGAAATATTTTTTTATTCTTTACGCTTGTCCGTTCATTTTGTACTTTGTGCTCTTATAAAAAGCGACCCCAGAGCGCGTCGTAGATTCTTTTTAATAAACAATTACAATTTATTTGTAATTATCTTTCCTAAAAAAGAAGATTTATTTTATTGTTTCGATCCCAATGAGATTGTTTACGTGATTGAATATGAAAAGATACACTATCATAAAATCTAACGCCAGATACCTATTGTATTTATTTATATCGATTATATATTATTGAATAGTTTTTTTCAAAAAAGTCAAGGAGAAAAGCATTTCTTTTCAAAGTTACCATCCTTAAAATAGAATAGTATAATCGAAATAATTCATTGTTTATCTGTAACAATTGTCTCGTTGTCTAATTGATTCGTATTTTAAAATTGAAACTAAAGTTACTTCGCTTGGTTTAAGTTTCAGTTTTGGAACCATAATTACACGAGGTTTCTGCAACAATGCGTGCGTAAATAAATGCTGGTAGTAGACAGCAAACTATTTGCTTAAACTCGAAATTCCAGCAGTGGTTCGTAATGGCGAGTTCTTGAACGCATGACATAGCGGGTTAAATGCGGATTTGCAGCAGAGAAGCAGCTCTTTCTTATAGCGCCAATAACGTATCACGTCGCAGTTGTGCAGTCGATATCTATTTAATTAAGCTATTGTGTTCGTGTTTATTTCGTTGCAGCGCGGTTGCTAATGTTAGAATTTCGCCATGAGTGTGAAGAAGCGAATTAAAACGAGCAAATGAATGGATGAAAAACAACTATGAAAATAAACATCAAGTGATTGATCGATTTGAAAAACTAGCGATTAAACTCACAATCGCTACGCTATTTTATGTTTTAATCAAACGAAAATAAACATTTTATATGTATTTACAGTTACTATATCTCGTTCGAGAAATAATATGCAATATTAAAGAAATTTAGTCACTATATAAAAAAATAATAAGTTTATTGTAAATGCATTCAGCTTTTAGTTGCAGCAGAATTATTTTGATTTTTTTATGGAATATTTTGTTAAAATTTAAGAAAAAATATGTAATGAAATATTCAACAATTATAAAAAGTAATGTATAATTATCTATTATTATAGTTTTCTATTCTAATAATTTTAATAATAGGAATTTATTTACACTTCATCTGTGATAAGTTTGCAACTATCCTGCATGTTTTGAATACTACATACGCAATAGTTTTGTTATTGTGGCTTAATATTTTGTAACATTTAATATTTTTCCGAAGAAAGTAGTTTACAAAAGTTCTGGATATATTTCTGAAATTTCTATGCAATTATTCATGGAACCGTCGTTGAGCTTTCACTGAGCTTTCGTCTCGAGCGTATTAATCATTTTTAAAATTTCCTACGCGGAAAGCGCCGCCCATCCGGACTTTCTTAAGCTTTTTCTCGCGTATACTTCGCAACGCTGTCTGAATTTCGATCTCCTTTACAAAAAGGTAAAGTGATATGTGTGCAGAATGTAAATAATAAAAACATTCGATTTAATATTCTCAAAAATAAGAGTTTGGAATATATTAAAAGAGTTTTTAGCTTGATTAATATTATCATTAGAATGTTTGATCTCTCGTCATACTATTGACAGTTTAGAGAAAAATTTAATGGTTAATTAATGAAAAATTATAATTCAAATAGCATTTACTTTTTAACGTTCACTGCTAAAAAATTGTTCGGATAATGCTATCGTAAAATAAGTGTTCTGAATATAATCTGTGTACCAGAATGTTGAAATTCTCTTCATATCTCTACATTGTAACAATTATAAGCGTTCTGACAGCATCTCTGACCGTTCTGAAAACTACCAGCTTTAAATTTTAATGAATTATGGATGTGATGGGAGTGCCGGGGGCAGATAAAGTAAATTTTATTATTGAGTAACCGATTAAATATCGTATATGTTTCCTACAAACAAAAAGTTAAATTGGAGTGTAATATGAGTATTGACAATGCTTTCAATTGCACGAATATCGGGATTGGATAAACAATTATAGTAAAATGTAAAATGTGTTTTATAACATTGTTATGTTTTACTGATATTTTTTCTCCCCGTAAACATTATTTTATTTTACTTTATAATGTGCCGTTGTATAAGAAAATGCAGAAAAATCAGCTTTTAATATTATTTTCTATCATTTAAATTTTTTAATTTGAATAAAATATTTCGTTAAAGGTATAAAATATAATCGGAAATAAAATATCGTATGGAAAATACATTAATAGCTGGAAATATATTTATGATATTTTTTATATTTTTAAATAAAATATTTTGTCAAGCAGTTCGTTATCAGCGATTACGGATGTCGAACATTGTCGCATTTCACAAATACGCACGCACATTCGCGCATGTCGCAATCAATGCTTACTGTTTTGTGCTGAATAAATTCAACCTTGCGGTTATCCGAGTTTCATTGATTTGTTCACGTCGGCGTTAATTAGAAACGCGAGCAAAAGCTTGAAATGTTAAGTACGTGGTGCGATAAAGGACTTGGATTTTAAATGAAACGAGTTTTATATGAGGATACTGTTTAAATGCTAAAAAATCAACATTAATTTAATATTTCAAGAAAAATATATTACATTTATTTATGAAAATTTTATGAAATTTTACATTTTCTGTAAAATTATTAAATCTATTGTAAGTATAAAATGATTTGTATGAAACAAATCCTTTCAGATTAAATTAGAAAGAAACGACACCTTATAACGCATTAATTTTACATGAATTCTACTAAATTATTCTAATTTATTAATCTAAATTATACTAAATAAATAATTAATAATTGCGTTGAATCATATTGAGAGATAATCCATCTTAAATTCACTGATTACAAAAAATATAGATTGGTTGGAGAATTATGAATTACAATTACAGAATCGATGCAAACTATGCTGCACAACAAGTTTTAACTTTTGCCTCCGGCTCAAAGTTGAAGTTGAAATTAAATTAGGACCGGAGTCTCCGTTTTAATGCGATCGCGCATAAGCGCATAATGTCATTAGCAAATTAAGTATTTATGCGAAATTATGGAATACGTGCTAATATGTTCACTTTATCCAAGTGTGCGATTACCAAGTTTGCCAGATTCGCGTGTCTGGCCGAGATTGCAGCGATTTTCCACGATAATACGTATATCGTGCGACGAAATAATTAATGCGAGCTAATGAGAGACGCGTGGCTACGATGGTCGTCGTGAGACAAGGATTGCGAGGCTTTCGCTGGTAAATCGATGGCGTCGTCGATTACCCCCACGAGGGTATTAGATTGCGTGAGGTAACGTGAAAATCATCGGGATACGATAGTAGACGTGGGCGATCGAAGAGGCGTAATTAATTCGCTCATTAATCTGAGTCACGTACTCAATTAGTATGGGGTAAATCACTATTAAAGAATGATTATTTTCTCAAATCACTCAAGTCGAATTCGCGAAAAGTAAACTTTTCTCGAAATATGTAATTTTCGTGAAAAAGACCCAGTTTTATTTCAAGTAACAAATTTAAGAAATGGATCATTCTTTTCCCAAGAAAATGATTGCATATTGCATTTTCTTATAAATCTTACTTTATTCAATATTTAATGTTGAACGAAGTACATTTATATAATAAATAGATTTGTTATGTTTGTTTACATTGCTCATTAGGCATATCCATATTATATGCATCATTACGATCGTGAATATAACGTTCTTACAAATATAAACAAATAAATATTTCCAAATTGATAAATATTTATCGCGCAATTATAATTCTATAATAACATTCAATAATAATATTGCGGTCGAAACATAAATTATATGTTACGTCGTTTTATTGTCATAATGGAAATTCCGATAATATTATTTGCGGCGTGTCGTGTCGTTCATCCAAACAAAAAGTTTAATAATACCAATCAACATCGCATTCGGCGTATAATAACATTTTCATCCACTTTGATTGCCGATTGACGGCGGGTGAATGAATAAAAATTCACCTCCAAATATAACCAACCATTCAACTGTTTCTCTTATTATTAGCGAGATTTTGCTTTGCCGGCTAATTGCGTCTTAATATCTAATTAATGTGTATTAAGCGTTTCGGGAACGAATGCCTGGGGATTTAATTGCTCTTGCGAATAATGCCGCCGTTACTTATGAAAGAACAACCGTGATTGCACTCATTTGTTTCGGAATGAATTCTGTACGCGCAGGATACAAAACCGACAAACGTGAACAATTAATCTAACTTGAGGACATCACGCGACATTTCGAAATTAAGCGGATAATTTTTCACGAGTTTCTCGTATCGGGCATGCTCGCTCCTGATTTTCAATTGTCAGATCTCTTTTTACAGCGATTCCCTTAATTGTTTTTATATGTGCGTTTAATCGCGTCACGGTACGTGTTCTTGGTGAAGATTACGTAAGGAATGCCCATAATTCTTTCCTCTGTTGCCGGCGCGTATAAATCATTTTGAGGCCAAAAACTGCTCTCCTCCTGGACACTTGCTGCGGCGACACTCTCGCGAGCGATAAGAAACGGCAGGTGTGATAAAAAAGATGGTCATTACGCCACCGGAAAGTTATATCTTCTGCAATTATAGCGCTCGATAAACTTCTGTAGTACACACACGGAGAAAAGAAACGTTATCGCAACAGAATAATAATGGTAATTTTCGCTCATCCATAGAAAAGGATTATGAGAACCATAATACTCTGGAAGTAATATATATGGTTGCCACAACCTTAGCGATGGTAGTTGTTTTATGGATGTTACAGCCGTAATGATTATTCTTAGACACAGTTTCTGCAATCATAGTTACATATTTGTTATTATGTCTTAATCTGATATCACACAATCTCTATTCATATAAAACGCATATTATGATAGAGTTATTTTTTTAGCATTAATAAGACATCAATTGGAATTCAAAAGTATATCTGTAGAGATATTGGATATTGATAAAAATTTAAAATACTACATTTTTTTAGCCTATTGTCATAGTTGACGCTCACTGCCTTCATCTTGCCGTATCTCATTTATTTCTTTAACAATAAACTACCTAAGATAAGAGCGCGGATTTTAATTACAAATAACATAAACTGTAACCTAAAAATGTTTTCTATAATTCTATAATCTATAATTCACACTGCACAAAAAAAATAATACAATATACACACTTTATTATGTAAAAATTCTTCGCGGTGGTAAGCTGCAATGGAACTGAACGCTTCTAATTTGTGCTGTACAGTGTAACTATATCCTATAGCTCTCTCAATCACACTATTTAATTGTTGTGCAGATCATCTGACGGAAGTAGCAATAATTTTTCGGTTGAAGACCATATATGAGGATATTGTAATCAAATGTTATTTATTATAAAAATCATGATTGTGAGAATCGTATAAATGAGCATCTTTACAGCTATATTTGATGTAATATTAATATAACTTGAATTCATATAGTTTTTTTCCGTGGCATGATTACAATTGTGCAATTGTTATTTTATTTCGATAGTAACTGTTGCAACACTGAAAATTGCTTAGACGAAAATTACTTAATTGGTCGAGGGGAATTACTTAAAAGACTTTGTTTTCCAATCTTAAAATATTCTTGTAAAGTACAGTTCAGAAATAAAAACCAAAAAGGTAGACGAAAAATTACAAATATAGAAATATAAGGTGTGATATATATATATATATATATATATCAGAAATATCAGAATGTGAGTTTGTTTTCTCTCAGAAAAGTAAAAAGAAAATTGGAATTATATAATATCTCGTAAAATTCGTATTTATATTGCTTGAAATGAATTCTATCGCCTTTTGTGTGCGGATTACTTATCATAAAACAAAAAATATTTTTATTTATTTATTTATACTTATACTTCTTTTGACTTGTCGGATAAAGTATAATAGATATTTTATATTATTAGTTACAATGTTTTGTAAACAAGTTTAATTTGAAATGGATTCACATGTAATTTTGCAGCATTAAAATGTGATCTAAATCTTTTCTTCTATTTCTTCTACTTATCCCTTCATTCATTAAAATATTGCACTCGTATCTCGCATCATCATTGTGTATATCACAAATACGGTTATTATTAGCATGTGACACGCATTTATGATACGCATTTATTAATCTTTAATTAAAATTAATTCTTTTTAAATATTAATATAACAATGATTATGGGAGAACAATTGTCATCGCGCATCAATTAACGTAATGTTACAGGCGTAATAAAGTCCAATGAGATGAGAATTAAATTATATTTAGTTCTTATGGCGCTAGATTCACGCGAACTTGCGATACCCAATGAATTCAAAGCTACATGCGAATTCATATTGAACACACAACCAAATGACGATATTTCCTTTTATTTATCCGCGAACGGACAGTCGCGTTTTAATCGCAAAATCGATCGCCCGGGATTACTCACGTCCGGATAAAAATCACGATATAACTGCGAAAAAGCATGGCTGTCACCGGGCGATTCCTTCATTACCTCCCCGGAATCGGAGGGAACGCCGGACTATCAAACGCCGGGCCACCGAATTACGCTGGACCGCGGCCAGATGAAAGGCGCAGGTGGGATATCTCCCCTCGAAATCGAGCTGTCGATAACCTTTGTGGTGTTCGTGTAGCAGGTACACCGCGGCCGGCCCGTTATAGTTGCACGTGCACGCTATAGTCGCCGCACAGTCGTCCTCGACGAACGTTTGTGTCGTTACAAGGCTGCGTTCGCGTTTCACTCAGCGGCCAATAGCCACTTCGTTCTCTCTTCCTCTGTCTCTTTTACACACACACACACACACAGACACACACACAAACACACAAACACACACACACACACACACACACACACACACACACACACACTCTGTCTCTCTCTCTCTCTCTCTCTCTCTCTCTCTCTCTCTCTCTCTCTCCCCCCGGTCGTTCTTTTCCTGCGCGATCGTGAAAGGACTTTTGACCCTATAGTGTTTATTGGTCGGATTGATGCGGTTGACCAACGTCGATCCTGTGCGTTTTCGCGCGATTGACGTCGATCCTTTCCGCTTTTCTGTAGCCGAATTTGCGCTTCTGTGAACGCATACACTGAAAAAAAGTATGTGGTATTTGCAACTGTAATTGCATAGTAAAATAATTATAGTCAAGAATATCATTTTTATAGTAGTTATTATTATTATATTAATAATAATAATAATCATATGTTCATAGTAATGCCAATTGTGGTTAATATTACATTATTTTATAACAACTTACTAAATGAAAATCTCATTTTGGTTAATAACAACCATATTATAAGTTGCATGGATCAAATTATGATTATGAGGACTTTAATAAAATGTTAAATCAGTCATAATTTATATTGCTTGTATAATTATGAAAATGTGGTTGGGTCCAAAAATAACTGTATTATAGTGATATTATAGTTACTGCGACTATTTTTTTTCTTACTGCAGCGATGATGGCAGAATCCTGCAGAAATTTATAAATGATGAGATTGCGAATGAAAAGGAACAGAGATTATTAAAATTATGCTTCATCTCGAAAAAGTTAAGATTTTTTTCGATTTCACGGATCATTACAGCAATGTATTAACTTGTACATATGAATATTATTATCATTATGTATTAAAAGTTGTTATGTTGAAAGTTTCTGTATTTCTGAAAGAAGAACTTAAACAAACTTTGGCATCTCAAAGTTTTTATTCCATCTGATATTTCCTTCTTTTTCTTTAGTGCAAATTAGATTTTCCACATTTACAATGTGGAGAATTGAATCCATATCGAAAATTGAAACTATATCGATTTCAATCTCAGTTTTTTTGAGACGAAAGATACTCGAGTTTTCGAGGACAAAGGATTCTGATCCTTTTTCTCTTTTCTCCCCTCCCTTTCTCTCACTCTCACTCTCTCTCGTTTTACGCGATATTATTTTAATTAATATGATTATGGACGCTAGAAACACGGGTATTAAAATATAACGTTTTGTAGCCATATATTTTGGAAAAGGAAGAGTTACCAGAAGAACTATTTAGAACGGAGGTTACTGATCGTTCTTATTGTCTTCAGTTCAGTAATAACTTAATTGATGTACGTAGGTACATATGCAAGTAACATAAGCTACATGTAAAACATATGTACATCTGATATAAACCAGTTATATAATTAAACGTTCTAGTTGGATTTTACAACGAATTAGGGCATTTCAAAAGCTAGGATAAAGCTTGCATTCCTAAGTTAATTGCGTGATATACAGCCACGGCAGCGGAAAAGCTGCTTATAGAATATGTATTTGAACAGTGTAATAATTCAAGCCGACACGAGTAAAGTGGAAGAAAGAGATATTTCATCCCATAACTGTATATATTAGTGATTAATGCGGGATATTAATTAGTGCGAATTAAATATGAATTACTTAAGGACTAAACTCTGAATCGCGCTCATATCGAAAGTGGCACAAATTCCAATTTGATGAGATTTTGTGTAATCATATCCCACTAGAAAGACGCTTTTAATGTTTTCCTACAAAAATTCTTTATATTACATTTGCATTTCGCGAGTGCCAATAATCGACGTAAGTAATTTTTAGGCGAGAAATATTTTTGAAATTATTTCTGTGGTGAAATCTGAAAAAATTAAGCTATTTTATATGAAAAAGTGACGATATATTCATGCTTGCATACATCGTTTCACGTTTACAGTTGTTATTTTGTTTGCAAATATTTTTTATATATGTATAGGTATTTCTAGCATTTAAATGCAAAATTTTAAATATGATGTATAAAATGTTTCGTTAGTATAGATTTGATAAAAATCGGCTTATAAATTGAAACGTAAATTGACCTGCGATTTTCGTTTTTTTGTGATGCCTCTTAAGCTGGTTATGAATTTTTCTTTTTTCCCTTGATGTACTGCCGCATATAATATTCTCGCACACAAAAACATTTGTTTATTTTACGATAGAGAACAATGTGTTGAATAATAAAGCGTGCTGTTTCATCAATGAAACATTTTATGGACAAAGTTTAATGAAGCACTTCTTATAATTAAAACTGTTAATAATGGATATGAATTAATGCGATATAATTAACATTTCTTCTATCGAGATATGAGCAATGTGCAAATTAACTTTTGAATATTTCGGAAGAGCGCGCCCCACTTTACTACACTGAAAAAAGATTCTAGTTAAAACCGAAAGAATCAGAAAAATCTTGTAGGATTGATTAAATATTCTAGTTTTAATAATATAAATTATAATAGGAATTCTGGTTAGTATAAGTTATAAAGTATGAGTTCTATTATAATAACCAGAATATTTTATCAACCCTACAAGTTTTTCTGATTCCGTTTTTAACCAGAATTTTTTTTCAGTGTATTTATTCGGTGTAGCGATCAGTTAATTATTTATTAATTTTACCGCGGACGCGATTGTTATCGCCATCATGTTTCTTATCGAAGTTTTCGAGATATCCTCTTGTCATTTCGGAGATAATACTTCTTTATTCCGCAACACTTCAGCGCGACTCGCGTACAATATTGCTCCACGCTGTAACATCAACGTCGATGTAACATCGATTTGCGTAGATGTCCATCACATGTCAAAGTTAGTTTTCCTTGCGCAATAGCAAGATGTTAATTACGCTGACAACAATATCCCCGTCGCAGTTGTACAGGTTTTCCCCTTGATGACGATCAGATCGCTCTCTCTCTCTCTCTCTCTCTCTCTCTCCCCCTTGCGGTTTTGTGAAACGTGACCGATCGCTCGTTACAATACGCGTAACCGCGGCTGCAGATCCCGCTCATTTTGCTGTCGGTGATCATTAGCGGGAGAGTTATTGTCTGCTTCTCAACAAAGCGACACGTCCGAAGAGATTGACTTGTCATAGATAACTTCGATAACGTTATGATCATCGCTGTCAAATGAAATTTGTTGATATCGCACGAACTCGAATATCGCCTGATCCTGAATAATTTCGACAGCTTTATTTAGTAATGTCACAAATGCTCTATTGTCCAATATATTCCATGGCAAGTGGAATGAAAATGTAAATATCAATGACTCTTAAATTAATATCGAATGTGAATGTCATAGTTATTAAAAGATTAATTCTTAAAAAATTAGCGTGCGGGATAAAGTCATCCGATCAATCATTAATTCCGTAGAGACTTGATTTGTCATTATCGTCCGCTATGCGAAATAAAGACACTTTTAATGGAACTCCCCGCGTTGTAAATGCTTATGCTAGCCTTCACGTTCGTTAGTTTTGTTATCCTGCAGTTAAGAAAGCGCGGAAGCAGTGGAAGTATTCGAGAAATAAATTCTTACGTCAGGTGACCATTAATGGGGCGACATCGTGCCGCGTCGAGTAACTACTCTCTATGCAGTCAAGCATTCGCAGCTCTCCACTCACTCTTCGTTTCGCTTTCCTTTTTTATTCACTTTCGTGAACCAGCCCCGCGCCATTTCTTCCTCCTGTCTCTCTGGTCTGGGCTTTGTGTTTTTTTTTTCGTCCACGCCAGGCGCTCTCTCCTTCCTTTTTCCCCCATTCTTCTCCATTTTTGCTCTCTCTTTCTCAACTATTTGTTTTTCTCCATTCGTGATTTTCTCGTATGGTTTGCTCTTTCTCTCTATTCCCGTCCCTTCCTTCTTTTCCGCGCGAGATTTACCGTCTTCCATTGCCGCGACCACCTTTTCGAATGATATTCACCGCGCTATCGGGCACGTTCTTATCGCGGCGCATAGCGATTAGCGTAAATTTCGGTTAAGGAAAAGAACAACCCGTCTGCCAGATAAGGTAATACTATTTTGTCTTTGCAGTATATCGTAACTCGGATTTTTCCGAATGTGTTTATCATTGACCTAATTTTTCTCGCCACCTTTACCTTTTCCCAACAGTTTTGTCTCTGTGTGAGTCGAGATAAGATCTGCGATAATTACGATGACATGATTTTTTGAGAAAAATAAAGGACATCGCTACGTATACTTCTTTCACAAACAAGTGCAATGTAAATTTATTATTGTCATCAATATTTTTTGTATGAGAAAAAGTAAAATTTTGTATACCAAAACAATTATATATATAAAAAAGAAACATCTTTATTTAAACATTACACAAAATATACAAAGATGATAAAGAAATATAGGACATTTCATAGAACTTTTCAGAAATGAAGGACAAAAGTGAGTTTTCAAGAAAAAAATAAATCTAAAGGACACAGACCTAAAATAAAGGACTATCCTCTGTAATATAGGAGGGATGATCGGCGTGGTGATAATCGAGGCGGCTCTGTTTTTAAAATGTAATTTCTACGACAGCGCAGTTACTGCGCAATATTCATCATTGCTCCAACTTGGATAAGCTGATTTTATTAAACTAACACCTATGTATCTCGTTGTGATATCCATCGCCGCTGTAATGGAATGCACATCGTATCGATGTGGAATATATCCCCTCGCTTTGAAACCCTAACTCTGTCAGTAGTTCAGGTAGACTTGCGAGTCGAGGAGCGGAGATAACACTAATCTCGGGCATGATTCGATCTGGTCGCAGACTGCCCGTCGATTGAATTAAGTTGAGCTCGAAATCCGATTCTACGTCGAAACGAATTAGACGCCGCCGCTCACGCCGCCGCACTTGCGTCTGCAAATACATTTTACACAATATTCATGAGCGCCAAGGTTGGAGAAACAGCGTTTGCACGTCGTGGAGTTGGAGTATATGCCGTTTTGCGGTGAACGCAACCGCGCGTCGCCTCGTGCGGCAAAACGAAAATCGAAGTCACGAGCAGCGAAATCGTTCGTACAAGCTCTCTCCTGGTTGTGCACAGGCGCGACAATGCGACGTCGACTTGCAGAGAAACGTAACTTTCTGATAAACGAGGCGGAGACGCGACGCGCCATGCCGCGCCGCGCCGGCCGGGATTCCGCGTTTCGGGAACAACGTAATGGGCGGAGAAAACGCGGTGTTCTCTCCTCAGACAGTTTATCGTCGCTCCTGCACGAGCGCGCCAGATAGTTGTAAGTTATGCGAGCTCACGGATTCTCATGGTAATGAAATAAAATCGGTGAGCGAAAACGCGGATACTCCGCGAATTTTGCGGAGAATGAGGATATGGACGAGTGAAAGAATTTCTCTCAACCGACCAGTGAAATCTCTGAGGTTACATGTGATTCTTAGAGTTCATCATACGTTGCATGTAGTTGCAATAAAATTGGTATATCGATTCTAAAATAGATTATTAATCTGCGATCGTTGAAATAGTTATGACATTATTAATTATATTTAGATATCAATAGAATTTACTTTAATATTTACATATATGTTTGTGTATTCTACATTATACACTAAGAGAAAAATATACAATAGTTAATTTCGGCCTCAACCATAATTTTATGATATTTCTGACACGAAATATGATTAACTTCACTATATGCATCATTATGATAACTATAAATATCGTTAGAAATATTATAAAATTGTGGTTGAAACCAAAAGTAACTATATTTTTTTCTCAGAGTACATTATTTTTAATATACATTATTATTTGTACACTTTTTATTTAATAGGAACAATAACATATACATTTTTATAGCAATTTTTTCTTAATGATTGCACATTCGTTCTGCTTAGCAATATACAGAGTATTTAAGTATTATATTATGTATTGTTTAATTACAATTTGCTTTGAAAATCGAATTGGTCAAAATGCAAATGTAGACTTCTCTGTTATATAATGCTCATTTTCATAAACGTGTAATTTATATATTCAAGGAATGTATTTTACTGGAAAAGATACAAAAACGTAAAAATTAGCATCAGGTATTCTGAAACCGGCGTTTTTCTGTAAATTTATTAGAGGCGAGCATTTTATATTGTATCCCGGCGCAATGGAAGCGGAAGCACGGAAACTCGCGACTCAACTCGCCAGAGAGAGATAGTATATTTAAATGAAAACACGGCAGGTAATTTTATCTGTGATGTCTAAACAAAAATAGCGATACTTATGAAACAAATTGGATTGTACAAATGCACGAAATTTGCTTGAAGAAATTTCTAACAGAAATTTCGTACTTCTAAAACATTCTTTTCAAACTCCTCCGAGTGCATCCTGGAATCTTAGATTGCTCAAAGGAGAAATTTTTATTTAATGCTCGTAGTTTTATGTACATTTTAAAAATCAAGTAATCATATACATCTGAATACTTTCGTGATTTTACATGTGTATAGATGTATAGAGTGTACAGAGCTCTATATACTGCCGCACACATTTTGACATTTTAATAACTCGCATTTAATTCGTATTTTAAAGCTTGGAAAGAAGTCCTTTAATTAACATCGAATTTATTAAAATTCTAAAAATATATTACAAATATCAGTTAAGGATCAATATATCGTCGTTTGAGATGACAGATCCTGCGAAATGAATTTCACCAAAGGGGAAGTTGAAAACCAGCAACGGAAATCGAAAGGAAAAAGTATGACCGTTGGAATGGGTTTTCAGTGAGTGTAATAGAAGGTGAGCTGAAGAAACGTATTAAATATAGTAGAGAGAAGCAGAAAGTCATCAGACCGCATAATGAAATATATATAGTAAAAGTTATAGTATAATAAAAAGTTTATTACAATTTAATGACACGATAGATATATTAAAAAATTATGTATATTTATTTTTTATGTGAATGATGATAAACGCACTTAAATGTCCACAAATATCTATAATACTTTTCAAAAATAGAAAAGCATCGAATATTTTTGTATTTTCTAATATAAAATTAAATCTTGAAACTTTATATAAAAATTTATTAATAGTTTATTTCTTATTAATTCATTTTTAATTCATTATTAATTGATAACTTATTTACTCTTTAAATTAAATATTACCATTTTAATGGTAAAATATTCTTCAATTCTTCAAATCGCTGAAATTGGAGAAAAAATCGTATTAAAATACGTAATCAAAGTTATCGAAAATATAAAATGCATTTCTGATCGCAGATCAGAAGGATATACTCATAGATTTAATATCAAAATTTCATTTCATTCACGAAGCGCACTCCTCTTAAACGCTCGTAAGATGCGCCGACTAGCCGATTATTGTCTTCATTTCCAACTATCAGCTAGTCTGATCTAGTTTATGCCTTGAGCCTTGATCCCTCTAAGAGGATGATAGACGAGAGAGAGAGCGAGCTGATGCATGCTTCATCTCGTCCGTTCTCTCCGAGTGGAGTTTACTCCATGCACCGCGGTTGATCGCGAGGGATAATCGTCTGTTCGGCGAGGCGGATCGGTCCAAGGTGCCGGAATACAAGTGGTGTTCCTATGGTTGTTGTGGTCTTGCCCGTACAATATCCGGCCCGTTCTCTGCCAGCGGTGTTACCTCGCCTGCGTATTTAGGGTGTGTTTGCGGTGTCCCGGGTCGCACAGCGTGGATACGCGCAGCATCGGTGCACCCCGTTACGACACCCGTGGCAGAGCGAAGGCCCGACGCAGAACAATCGATAGTAGCGTGCAGCAGACGAGGACGTCCGAAGATGCTGCGCCCGTTAGTTAGTCCGATAAAAAGCGTCTCTCGCCCGTCCGATCGATCCGTCCGGCACCACGATCGCGATATAGCTAGGCGTCGTCGCGTCCCCGCACCCTTTTTATTTTCCGCCAAGGTTTTACGACCAAAACAATTATCGATCGCGAATTCGTTATCGCGGTCGGTTCAAGATAAGCGCAAAAATTAAACACTCGGGGCAATTTTGAACAATTTTGTTAAATGTGAAAGAATATCAAGTGTACACAATTTGTGTGTGCATTGTAATCATATCTATAATTACATAGAGAATTTCAGAGGTTCGGTAAATAAACTAATACAATATAAGGGCTAATCCACGCTAGATCCCGTGTGGATATTTATCCGGGCAGCTCATATTTGTTATTGACCCTATATAGGCATTACTAATTTCTACATATTTCTACCAATGTAGATTAGCTTTAATCTTGGTTTAATTTACTTTCTATCTTTCTCTAATTCTAAGAATTGGAAAAAGATAGAAGATAAGTTAAACCGAGATTAAAGTTAATCTACATTGGTAGAAATACGTACAAAAATGAACATAAGGCATCCAAAATAAAGGCTCGTCAACTTAAGTCTCTTTAGGACCTAATTAGGACAGTTTAATCTAGGTTTGCCTAGTTATACCCCGTACAGGGCCCAGTTTGGATTTGACCCAGTTTGGAAAGCAATATAGATTCTAGATAGAAAAGTGTGATGTGAAATCCTACCTTGGGCCTGAACTAAAGTAAGGAAAGTTAACTAGGTTCCAATTACACCCTAGGAAAAATTTCCACATGGGATGTACGTGCTATAAACAGTATTACATTAAATTAAAAACATATAAAAAACACAAACGTTTTGACCTATAATGAGGTCATATGCAGTATGACAAAAAGTATCGTTATAATTCATATTAGTACAGAAAATCTTTGGGAAGATAATTATCGATATAACATGTAATACAATAGTTACGCCGTTTTTTGTATGCGATATGATAGTTACGCTGATTCTTGTATGCAATATTAATAGTGTTGATTCTCGTGTGATCTCGTGTGATTTATATGTTTTTAATTTAATATAATATTGTTTGTAGCACGTACATCTAGCGCGGTTCGTTAGCCCTTAGTTTGTATTAGCATATCTATAATTATATGTATAACATTAGTTTCTGTTTTTTTTAATTTTTTATATACATTTAAATGAATCGTTGAATTTAATTTGACGTTGCTTTTTATTTCGTACATAGAATAATATTGTAATATCTCATTTTGTGTTGCTAAAGTATGTAATTTCATTAAAAATGTGATTGCGGTGTAATAATACTGAGCTTATATTGTAACTCTTTTAATTGTTTGATAATGTAATGGAATTTTTTCGTCACAGTGCACACCGGATGCGCTTTCCGGTTTGAGTGCATTTCAACCCATTATCTTTCGACTGCTTGCTGCTAGGCGAGAGATATCTTTGGTTACAGCACAGACAAGAAACCGGTTTGCATACTGGTTTTTCTTTCCGGAAAAATATCTATAATCTGGTCTCGTGCAAAAATTATTTCAACAAGGAATACGCGGGTAAATGTTTCGCTTAACCTTGGAGTGACCCTTATGCAAGAGTAGCATAATATTCGATGTACGTTGAAGAATATTTCCAAGTTGAAACCAGCTTTCTTGCATCATACTTGCTAGATTATAATAAAATCGTTTGGACTCGCGTATTAAAGATGAGTTTGTTATGAAAAGTGATTCTACAATTTCTCATTAAAACTGTCTATTCCAATCCGAGTTATTTAATTGTACAACTTTGTACTGTTTGTTGCTAGTGTTTGTTACCAGTGTTGAATAATAAATGTTGGATGCGCAAATACTGAACAGGACTGCAGCAGAATGTTGCAAAATTCATTAAATTTGTCACCGTTCTGGTATAAAAGTTTGTTTAACAAGTTGGTCAAATGGTCTTGACATATCTGGGCTGTAGCGTTGATCTACGATCTCTTGTGTGTGCGCCTTAAAGTTTATGTATCTCGATGTAAACAACATTTATTCTAATTGTTTTTAGAAGATGCGGAAAATGCAATCTAATTAGTGATGATTGCAATTAGTATTTTGATCGATAAACTTATTAGACTATGAGGGAACATTTTAATTTTAAGAATTAAAAATCTGTCATTCTTCTTTTAAATATTTTACAAAGCGCTTATTAAATAATTTCTTCTTTAAATTATTTTTGAAAATAATTTACAAAACATCTATAAAACATATATATTAGCCATAAATACTTTTTTACTATTTTTTGGGAGTAAATGTTTCCGTCAAGTAAGATATAGCTTTTGAATATTCTTTCACGACTTGTGAAAATTTGACCGTGTAATGCACGGCTTTCTGAAACTATAATCTCCAAATGCTCTTGGAGCTTATTTGTAGATATGATCATTATCAACTATCTCGGCTCGTGGCGAATTACAGTAATACCGTGATACTTTATCATGATAAACAATATACAGTACCAACAAGTCAATATTTGCCACATTCGCTTTCTGCTAATATAACATGCATAACTTCGTTTCACGCTGCATTAGTCGGCAGTAGTTTAGCAATCTGAAAATCTCCGCGAATTCCTGTAATAATATCCGAGATAATCCACTAATAAAGAGTCCCGGACGTATCGGCCTAGCCGGTCGATGCAATCCACTACTGCAATCTCCGCGGCTTTCCCGCGGATACGCTTGCTCAAAACTAAACGCTCCTTTTCAAGAGTTTCGGCCAACTTTCGGTGATACCGTAAAAACGCAGCGGCGATGTAGAGCCTCGTAAACAATGAGCTAACGAAAGCGGAAGGGCGTTACGTCTCTTCGGCGCGGGCGAGATCGCGCAGCCGCCAGAAATATGGACGGCAACGGACGTAATCTTTACAGCCAATTTAAGCCGGATGAGGCGTCCCGCTCGCCGAAAGTTGGTCCATGCGATAATATTTCTTGCTGGGAAATTAAAGTCGCGCTCGGCGCGCGGCCGGAAGGGTGGACGGTAGGTGCTTGCGCGAAAACGCAACCGGCGGGGGAATTCCCTTGCGCCTCACGTCGCTTGGTGACGTATGAACATGGTCCATTAGAGTGGAAAGAAAGTCGCTGCGCACGGAGGCAACAGGGGCGCATCCCTAAAGTTTCCCGGGATAATCTCACGGAGATTAGCAGTTAGGTCTCATCTTAGATTGGACAGATTTATACTCGCGAGGGAGGAGGGGAGGATAAGCCGAAGAAAATTAGCCGTCTGTGTTCTTCGAGCGAGTATCGCGCGAGAAACAGTGTTGTTTTGTCCTAAGTCGCCAAAGGGCGAGTGATCCCTTCGCGTCCATCCCTGGGGATGGAATATATAGTGCGGCTGTCAAAGCGACATCGCGAAAAGACGGTCTGCGAGCGGCACGTTAGCGCGACGTGCGCTCCTCGGGATATTAAACCTGTCTAATTTTCGCAATTTGTTGTAGCAGACTATTACAGGGGTCCTCGTAACGAGGGGCCTTTTCTTCGCGAGAATTCCGACCACGCCTACGTGCTCGCATCGGGTCGCGTATAAGAAAGCCCTTTTCTGCTGAAGAACGTATGCAACCCCCTCTCCCCCCTTTCTCGCGAGGGATGAATGGCAGGGGGCCGAAAGGGGACGAAGGGTATGAGCCCACCCCCACGAGCCCAAAGTTCGGCCCGTTTAATCTCCCAGGCGATAAATTTGCGAAATTAAATCATGGAATATTATATGGTCGGGGCATAATGGGCACTTTGCCGGTAATGTACGGCCGGATTATTAGCATAATGCAAGATCCCCGTCGTCCACCTGCGCGAACGGATATGTATAGGTATATATAGCTCGCGCGGTATTGGTGATTGCAGGTAGTTGCGCGACCGAGTTGCGTAGGGTGACCACTACATCATAGTGTCGATTACGCTACCTAATATACATACGTATGTGTATATACATACACTGTAGAAGCTATAATGATAGCTCTCGTTTTTTACGTATGGACAATGAAAACATGCTTGCAAATTGCTTATTGAGACTAAATCCTCAACTTTTCTCGACAATTTCAAATGATTCAAAGCGATTTGAACGATTTCTTCATGTATTTATATAATAAGAATTCGGAGGGATTTCGATAATTTTGAATAAATGCAGTATTATGTATTAGACACGATAAAGAAACGCAATTTTATCTAAAGCTTTTTGAAGCGCGATAGCGGCACTACTCATTTCTATGCATATAACCGTACAAGCTATGGCACACTGTACGCGATATAGCCTTATATGCAAAGGTAATTTTTGAAAATATTGGAACGCACACGAGGTTTTGAAAGGGGACAATTTCAACATGTGTACATGTCAATTTTTATTAAAGTAGGAAGATACCTGAGTGTAGGAAAAATTTGCATCCGGAAAATTCGACGTTCTACCATGAATAGATCCATTCGCATTTACATATTAATCTTTCAGCAGCGGCTCCAAAATAGCGCGCGATTATCTCTTAACGAAATTTTCGACAAAACAACAAAAATATTCGGGGAACGATAGTTCTAAAATAATATGGGAGAGAAGCTCCACTATTATTCAAATTTATATATGTGTATATACACATATGTAATAGACAATTTACAGTTTTATAGATATATTTATTACAAACATGGTAATGTGTAGATATATCTTACTAATTACAATTCTGTCAATTATGCTAGCGAATGCGCCGCTATTATTCTCATTCGTTGAGCTGCACTCAAAGCAACTAGAGAATAAAAAATTTTTTATCGCCGTCAGCTTCAATTTTCTTCTATCTCTTTCTTTCTCTATCCATCTATCTATCTTTTGCGAGTGCTCCGCTGGCATCATATAATGATGGGCCCGTTACCCGTTTTTCTTCAGCATTATTAAACGTTTTTACGAGCAATTAGCGGTTTTACTCGCTGCCCTGCGCATCCCATAAAATTTTCGCCTCTCGTCTCGAGGCCCGATTCATTAATTCCCATCTTGAGAGTCGACGCTGTCTTTATAGCTTCTTCCTCCCCGTAGAAAGTTATGCCATCCCTTGTCCTCGTGGACGAGAGATTGTCGATCTCTTTCCTTTCCCGTCGCGTTCGCGCAATATCATAATATATCCGCAAATTCGTTCCCGCGGTCGCGTTATACTGGCGCACTGCTATAACACGCTGTAATTACTTCATTAATTACTCCGCTAATTACTGGACTGATTATTCCATTGCTCGCGAGCGCTCGGTTATTCCATATCGGACTATTCTAGCAACGACTTTGTAGCGCGACTATACTGAACGGCTTTTCTATAGATAATCGCTCTTTATCCTTGGCTACCAAAGATAAGCTTGTAATAAGGTTTAACATTTCGATGAGGGATTGTTAGGTATGGCTTTAAAGCTTAATGGTTCTTGACAATACAATCGGAAATTCATGGCTTTCCCTACAGGAATATTTCACTTCTATTAGATCAAGGATTAGTGGTAGACTCTTTAACACAAAGTCCAAATGTTCAGGAAAGTTGTCATATTTTTTCTTCAATCTTCTTTTTGTTTTTCCAAGTTTTTATATCTACAATTTTTTATTTTTAACTTTTTCAAAGAATAGGTCGAAGATGTGTCATACGAAATCAATTAATATTAAATAAAAAATGAAATATTTAATAGTTTAAAGCTTTTACTTTATAAATTTATTTGCGTTATCGCTTTTAATTGACAAGTTATTTATGTCTGAACAACATTAAAGTCTAAGGCAACTTTGTCACATTTTCTTGATAATAATTCATTTTGAATTGATAATAATTCATGAAGCTTCTTTTTGAAAGACATAAAATTGCGTAAAGTCGCAGTAGCCACAATAGATGTAATCTTTTTTCATCGAGTGGCATAAGAGAAGAGTTAAATTAGGACATACGACTATTTCGGAAACGACACCGCCGGAGGTCGCGGTGCATTATGATCTCAATCTATTGTATCGTCCTGAATGGATTCCATATTGAGTTGGAACCGGACCATTGCAGTTTCTATTAATTTCCGGCCGATCCATCTGTGTGCCGAGTAAGAATGACACGTGCGTATATCTAATTTCACGCGTTCTTGGGATAGGGGAGGAGAGGGGGGAGAAGGGCACGAGCTTTCTGCATTAAATGCAATCACAGGGTAGTCGACCGCAAGTGGTAAACAGTCGCCCTGTGGTGTTTTGTTTCCCCGTTTACAAAGCAGCCTGCGGTATTTGATCTTGTCTGGACATTTAATAGCCAACCTGTAATTGATATAATTCACGGATCATCACGTTCCCAAGCTGTCAGTGGCGCGAGAATCGGTAACGCAGGTGCGTGAATCTGGATAATTTGTGTTGGGATAAACTGCAGCATACTATACACTACAGTATACTATACACGTTCGAGATGTCTCACAGTGGGAGAATGACACATGGAGAATATTCAATTATTCTTAGCATAAATGTAAATTAATCATGTTGCCTTAATTTATAATTATTCTCTAATAACAGCTCGATAATGAATGTTTTTTTGGACATTTTTTACTTCGTACACAGTAAAAAACATTTGGTATTTATGTTAAAATTTTCCTCTGTAGAAAGTTTTGTGTTAAATTTTTAACACGGACGTGGGTTAATTTAAATATCGTCGTTGTGTTACTTAAACTTTTCTATATTAAATTAATATTAACTTTCTTAGTAACATATTTTATATGTTAAAGTGAACAGATAAATTGTGTTACTTTCCTTTCAACCATATGTTAAATTGACATAATTCTTATGTTATTTATCATAAAAAGATCAAAACCAAAATAGATACTTCTCTCAAATGTTAAAATAATATTCTATCTTAGTCGCATTTGACATTATACACATGTAAATTTAACATAAATTTTGATTTCTGACAAGGTCCAAATATTAAATTTTGTATTAATTTATTACATATTATTTTTGTTGCTCGCTTTATGTTAAATTAACAAAAATTTGAGTGGATTAATTGGGACATGTGTTAAATTTAACACAAAATTTTTTGCTGTGTATGCCACTAAAGGAAACAGTTTGCCACTAAAGTCTTACACACGTGTACACGTATATAGTAGTAGAGAAAATATAAATCTTGAACTTACTCCCAAGAGGATTTGAAGAACACGAGCGCAAGATAGAGTTCGTTGGAGATCGTATCGACAACTTTTTAGGATTAAACGAGGATTATCGAGTTCGCGATTGAATGTCAGCTTTTATAGACACTTAAGTGTGTATGATACTCTTGTGCCATTTAATAACTTTCATATCACAAAGTTCTAGTATACTTGACCGCGCGATCGTCTGATGAGATCCTAAAGCGGTTTTAACTACCCGCGTAAAAATCCTTTAACAAGTTAGGGGATTTTTTTTCCCCGAAGCTTTACAGTATATCCTCTTAGCGACAAGTATTCAAGACTTTTCTGGGGATTATCGAACCATGATTCGCTTCTGTCCTGCAGCAAATCGGATTACCATCATATGCATCGCGTTTCCGAATATGATATACGTATATATATATATATATATATATAATATGCAATATACATATCATATTCTAGAGTAATCTACGTATGGTCATATTTTACGTGTAATCAGTCAGCTACGGATAACAAAATTTGTACGTTATGGCAAAGAATTTTATCGAATGCTTTGACTTCTTGGATAATAAATGCTTTATTAAACTCTGTAACCGTCTTGCAC
>VBVR01002429.1:0-22644 GCA_011638315.1 Tetramorium parvispinum
ACAAAAGAACTTCTAACTCATTAATTCGTTATTAGTGAAAGGTTTAACATGTAATAATAGGTGCCTTAAATATCAAATTACAATTTCCAACGTTTATTTGCATTCCAAAAGGTACCAAATGTAAAATATAACCAAAAATAGCTTAAGTGGTACGCATTTGGCCACTCTCCCCTATATAATAATACATCATACTTTAAGAAACTTTTCACAGCTGTCTTTTTTTAAGACGTACAATCGTAAAATCAGCGATGTAGAAACCATTTCTATAATGAGTGACGTTGTCATTTATTTCAAAGCATTCTTTACAAGTGTATATGAGAGTGTTTAAGCACGGCATATTTTTAATTTCTAAGAATGCTAAGAGGTGACCTAAATTTCAAAAAAAATTATAATTTCAAAATTGAAATTTATAATAATCCTCTTGTCCTTTAATAAATCAAATTGCTTTTTCTCATTATAATATAACGCACACTATGTCGGTTGTGCTAATTTTTCTATAGACCCCGAGCGATATGTAACCTTTAAACTTGCAAAATAATGTGGATGCTACTCGTTAAAACGTTCACTCAAATTGTTCGGAGTGTCTGGAGAAGCAGCAATTAGTGCGGCGCACTCACAGCGTATTCACGTCACAGTGCATCGAGTATATCATTGAAGTTAGGATTTTTCTGTGAATAATTCAACGAGACTGTGCCAGAAAATTGCCAATTTGTGGATCGGAATGCGAAATAACAAGAAGTAAAAATATGAAAAAATACGATTAGTGGAAACAATCGATGAATAAAATGACGTAAGTGAGAGAGAAACTTGTGCGTTCGTGCCTATTACTTGAATCGATTGGAACGAATCGCGTCGAGACTTTTGTGACCGAGTTTACGATAATTGACTCAGCCGGCCACGAAAAGTGTTCCTTTTGATCGCGGAATAAAGACGGGGCTCTTTCCTCGTCTGCGAAAATTAAAGCTTTGAACGACGAGAGAAACTTGGCCGCGGTGAAAGGCGTGTACGAAACTTCTCGGAATAACGCGTTACGTTACGCACCGTTAAGGGATGAGATGGACAGCACGCGGGCTTGGCATAAAGAGAAGATGTGCTGCGAGATAGATTTTCGAACTCTTTATCTCGTGTTTAAAGTTCTATACATTTTCGAAGATACTGAGGAAGCGTTAATTGATTCCTTTCAATCATGCCCATGTAACGAAGAGGAATCGTTGCTCCGTTTCCCATCCAATGGGAAACACTGTGTCTTAGGCCACGTTGTCGGATATCAAACCGTTAATTTCTGAACGAACTGCCGGAGCTGGTGTGCATGCAAGGACAACTTCCGGATAGGGGCGGCCGCGTTACCGAAGCTGAAGTGTAGCGCGTGGGGCCAGATACGGTTCCACCGTCGTGGAACGCGAATCGTGTGGCGAAACTTAAGCGAGGCCCGACGTTCGCGTTACGGTATCAGACAACTAGCGTGATTCACCGCGCCGCGGCACGCGAGTGCATTCTAAATACCTTCCGAAATGAAGCGGACGTGATAGAGCGTTAACCGCTCCCGTGGAACTTCCACGCGATGGCGCGATGGCACCGATTTAATAGATGCGCGAAAGCGGAATACGATGAATCGATAGCCGCGGACGGAGCATATTGATAATCGATAAACAATCTGAATGGGACAGGCAGCATTTTTATGCTTCATGATAAATCTTTTTGGAATGAAAGAATATATAATATAAAATATATATAACATAGAAGCACAAAAACATTATATATATAATAATTTTTTTTATTTATAATAGATTTTTATCATATTTAATGGATTTCAGAAGAGGCACATTTTGGACATATAAACAAAGCTATCATTTATTACCTAGAGTTTGCGAATAATGATTTTCGTCGAGGAGTCACGTTTGACGTGTAATTTGTATCCGAGAGACAAGAAAAACATTAATTAAGGCAAACGCACAATACTAATTGTTTACATTGCGCGAATGAAGCTGTTTGAATAACATCCCGAAGAAGGAATATCGAAGTGGAATTTTGTAGTTGGGGTATTATTCACATTGCACTAACAATTTCACAAAGAAAGAATTGAAGTGGAATTTCTGAATTGTTGTAGTTGAAATATTATTCACGTAACTGTTATTAATTACGATTAATAACATCCTCATGTGTTTCAGTATTTAATCGTACAATAATAATTGCAATAATAATTGTGCCTCATTAACTTGTAATATGTATTTTCCAATATTTAATTTAATTAGACTATGACCTTTATTATTTCTAACGAGATTCGTAAGAAAAAAGGACGAGTCGCTACCAAGGCAAAATAAAAATTGCCAAAATTCGGAATCGGATTTTCTCTACGATGCGGAACAGTTTAACCTAATTCTATGCACGTGCTTCGTCAGTGGGAGAAATTGTATTCGTGATTTACGACCGATTACTTCCGCTACTCCATCCAAAGGATTTTGGCTAATTAATACGGTTATCAGATTGTGGTTCCTCTTTTAATACGTACATCTCGATGAACAAGCTCTCGGCGAACGTTAACTTTCTTCTCATTCCGTGTTCTCGATTGCTATAAAAAGTATTATAATTATGTACATACAGAAGAATAATGATACGGTGCACGCCGTAATAACGAAGTAAAGATAAGACAAAACATTGGAAGGTAGTAGTTTTATGCATAGAAATTACAGGAAAAATTGCGGCAACCAGCTATAGCTATACCATTGTATTCTTGCGGATATAAACTACCGTAATATAACGATATCGCTTATTCTCTTGGCGTTATCCCTGTCATGCTTTTGACATAACATCAGTGCATTGTAACCTATATTATATTATACTAATACTATTTAATCTCCAATGGTTTATGGGCCATTACTTCCTAGCTGCAATATCAAGCGTTTTGGTCAATATTATTAATGTTTTATGTCGTTATATATAATCGCAACGCGTTACGATCACGCGATGCGTGCGTGTGCGTGCGTACACGGCATGAATCGGACACTTCATTATCGACAGCTTATTGTTTATTTGCGCGAATGTGGCAGTCCAAACGCCGTAGCTTTTGTTGGAAATTCAGTGATGCCGTAATGAAATTCCTGGTTCGTCGCACCGCTTGCACATTCTTGCGTACTAGCGGTTTATTGTCGGAGATTGCTTTCCTCGCCGTTTATTGTATCTCCAGTTATCTTTCGGTTTTCGTTAATTTCTTTTATATTTTCACTTCCGCTTGATGTCGATTTAGAAAATTGGAGATTGATAATTCAATTATCTATCATTAAATTAAAAATGTGAACAATTTTTTTCTATATTTAACTTGAAGGTGACAATTTCTGGAATCATTGGCTACAAAGAGAATTTTATTTTTGCTATTAATTATATCATCTATATAATATAATTATATTGCCTAATGTTTCTCCCGATAGGTAGTCATCAAATTATTTGCTTCTTAATTTACAATTAAATCGATACGAATGTCTGACCTCGAAAGAATTTTACGTGAAAACGTAATTCATCACAATATAATTCCGCATTATTACGTTTCTTTATCCTCTTACTTCCGTCTTACACTACTCACGTTCTATGAGCGGCAAAAACTACTGCCATATTTCGCTGAAATAGCACGTTAGGTAGTGCACTTCGCAGTCTTGCGCGAGTTGCAAACAACCCTATCGCGATTCTCGTCTGTGTATACGGCCATCTCGGAACTGACGGAAGTAGAGATAGCTTCCTACAGTTTCCCCCCCGAAAAGCGATTTATAACGAACATAATATATCATTCAGGAAAGCGTTGACCGTATTTTGAAAATAAAACTCCGCGAGGAGTCACTTATTTTAGATTGATGTTTATATTTCCACTAACTTTCCGTTAGTTATTATTACAAAGAGCAAAATAGAAAACAAAAGTTGGTGCGTTAAGTAGATAATATTTGTTAAAGAAACAGTATTTTATCATATAAATTGTTTTTTTATTGATAAATGTATTCTTATATTTCTATAATTCATTTTAATTAACGTAAATTATAGCATGATTCAAGAGAATATAAAAACTTTTACAATAAGATAAAATGTTAGTATAATGAAATAAAGAAAAAAGGTTATAAGTTTCTTTACCTTTTTACAAAAATGATACAATTGCTCTTTCTGTAAAAATCCTAAAGTCGGACAAAAAGCTTAATTGAACTTGGGTATAAAATCGCATTTTCTAGTGTTATACATAGGCAAATTTGAGAAACTATTCAAGAAATTTTAAAGTGAATATTTATTCAATTACTTATTCGAATGCATCTACTTTAATTAATTTTACACGATTCTCTTTTCCTCTCTTAAATATTTAGATGCAAAAGTATCAAGAATTTTTAAAAATAACGTTTACTATGTAGGTATTATTTATTGCACATTACGTGCGTCATATCTTCTTGCAAATTTTTTCATATCTCTCATTTGCATTTTTCGACAATATGTAATTTTCTTTCGATATACATATATACATGTATAATACTTGAAATTAATTTTCTATATTATTTTTCGACACATTTTGAAATTTATTTTTTACATCCTGGAGTCTCTCATATTTTGTTTTATATTATAAGAATAATAATATACAAATGTAAAGATTTTTGGAATTTCCGAATATTTAATTGGAAATGAGAAAACGAGGGAAAAAATAAAAAAAATGTAAGGGTTAAGAAACTTTATTTTCGTGCTCTTTACGACCGACAACTTTGATGCGTCGTGTACCTGAAGAGCGATACGGGCGAGCGCTTGTGTTGGGGCGAGCCAAAGGTTACTAGCGGCGGGGGTGGTTCGAGACAGTTGGCTAGGTGGTGGGGGATGAACGTGCCAGCCCGTATAAGGCTCTGCCACGCGGTCGCACCGCCACAGTCAGTCTGATCGAAAACATTCGTAGGCGAGAGAAATCGCGTTTCGTCGGGATGCCTTCTCGGATGCGCCTTCGACGCTGTGATTGTATTTTCGCGGTAGTGTTGACAAAGTTATCGGCAGATACGAAAATTAGTAATCGAAGTCGAAAATACGCCGAAATCACCCTACGGAGAAATACGGAGATTTCAGTGAACGCAAATGCGATTGAGTGATTTATCTGGCTGGCCGATCGATCAGTTTCAACTGTTATACGAACGAATGTCCGTCGATCGTTTTGGAATAATTATGGACGAGAAACTTGTGACACTTGATATGTGAAAATGTGTTGTGGCAAGAATGAAATGTGATTAATTTTTTGTGTGCAATGAGACGAACATCCACATACTGTGCGATGTAGTCGCTCGCGAGGGTACTGTAAGTTTTCTTATTTTCTTTCATGAAACCGTTCCATTTTCATTCTGTGATCCGTGATTCGATTTTTCACGGGATTACTTTGTGTGCTCCGCGAACACTTCCACGCATGAGTAATTCTCGCAATTGTCGTAATTTTGTCACCTTGGCTTCATCCGTGGGAATTCGCCGGAAGAGTGTTTATCCCACGTGACAGCATCGTCAGCTGACGGTCAGCGTTCTTCCTCGAGGTTGGTACTCCTTCCGTTACCGTTCATTCAATAGCATCCCTAATTAAATCGTCACGCTATAGTGACCGCGTCGTGCTAATTTGCCCATTATGTCGTAACAAAGCGAGGCTGAATTCAGTGGATGTACTTAAAACCGCTGGAGATTTTTCCCGCTTCTCTGTTGATTTTCAGTCCACGTGATCGTGTCGTTCGGACATGTCCGTCGCCCGATTTACGCTGCATTGTTTTTTTTATCGCACGGATTTTTACGGTCTTCAGTCGGAAATCCCTCAGACAAATACCCGGGACGAGAAGTCAACGCACGGATTGTGCTGAAACTTTTACTATTTGTTCAGTTTGTGTCGCGGAATCGAAACTCGTTCGATAGAACCCCGCGGCGAACTCGAGTGATCGACGTACAAACGGATGGCGTTAAAAAGTCTCAGGCAAATATTTGTAACGGAAAGTCGTCGCACAGATCTTGCCGAAGTCGGATTATTTATTCGATTCACGCTGCAAAATTAAAATTTCCTCTCGAGAAGTCTTAGCACACAGAATAAAATTTATACTTAAACGAGATTCTTTCAATCCAACGAAGTCACACTATTATCGCATTACGTATGTGTATGTATGTACTTTTGTTTTTATACGATAAAGATTGCGTGACGCCAAAAATTTAGGTAAAGTGTTACATTAAATTTTTATATCGGACATTCGCTTTTTTCCGCAAGGATTTTAATTATCCACTCAGAAAATATGGATCAGCGCTCATCGTGGATGAATTACATTCTTTATTTCGCGTTTTTTCGCTCGAAGGAAGACACGCGAGTGTCTCGTGCGTGAGGAGTGAAAATGTGCTACAGTTAATGAATTAGCCTCGTGCCATAATTTACCCGTACATATGTTACAATTAGCATCGAGACATTAATCATTTTTATTGTTGTAGCGCGTACTGCCTGCGTACGCGGCTGCGTTTTTCCCTCCTTCCGGTCAAATATTCTACCGACTCGGACTAGCAATATTCTCGGAGGATGAGTATCGGTTCCTTTATTGGCGTTATCGCAGAATAAATAACAACAATTAAATGCTGTAAGCTCTTATAAATATGGAAAGCTTCCATAAATTTCCAACCGCATATGTTGTCTTTTAATATAAAAGTTAAAGCTAGCTTGAGAGAGACCAATACAAGCTTCGATGCATTGTTTTTACATCAAAAGATTTAATGTGTACTTCAAAACGATTTCATCCTCATGCATATATAGAAGAAAAGCATAAGATGTTATCTTGGTTGCTCACACTACCGTGCATTTCTCGCATTAATTTGCTTTGACCATTAATTAACTTTAATTTTATAAATTTATGTTGCTTACTTAATGTCACTTCCATTTTTAATTTTATTTCCTATATTTATTACAAGTATATTTCATATTATATCTCATATATATTTTTTAATAATTCTTAATATTTATAAAATGTAATAAAAAATTCATTTATGACTATTTGCAACTTTTCGGACCTCTGCAGTACTAGAAATTAAAACGTTAAAAATAAATGATGATTAAAAGAATATAATACCGCGGGATATACCGTGAGTAATATCTTTGACGTTATTAAAGTTGTAATGTAAGTGGATTGTGCCCGTTCAATATTCGTTTTGCATAGTTCGACGATAATATAATGCACGCCTCTGAAATTCGATGAGCAAACTTTCAAAATGACCACTCTATTTCGTATGTCCCATACATCCCTGTCGAACAAATATTTCCATATTAAAACGCGCGCGACGATTTTATATCGTCCTATATATTTATATTAGTTAAAACAAATCCCACAATTAATCCATAAGGTTCTTTTTTATAAATCAACTGGATTGAGACAGTCATTGGGACGATAATTGATATTATATGGGATTGCAAAAACTTTGATTTCGTATTATTCAAATCTTGAAAATATTTTTCTCTTGTCATAAATGTTGTTTGTTATTGTCTCGTCTGGGACGTTTTACTTATAACAAACAGTAATAAATATAGAGAGAATATTTCGAATAGATTCACCGTACCGAGATAATGAATAATTCGATCCTTAACAATGAAACGGGCTGTAGATGAATTACCGCACAGCGAAGTCGTTGCAACAGCTATCACTGTCTCTATATATCACGCGACAAGAGAGCTCTTCGTCGGAAGAGAATCTATTTCATCCTTCGGATTCCAAAGTACTAAACGCCATGGAGAGCATAAACTATGCAGCTAGAACGACGATAATTAATGATATGATAAAGAGGAATTGAACACTGCTTCTGAATGCGTCTTCTCAGGCGCATTAATCTGTGGCTTATAGAATGAAATTTTCCATACTAAGGATAGTCAAATAATTTGTTTCTTTTTCCGAATTAGTAACGCAAAGATAAATATGTAAACTTATCATAGCTGTTACAATTACTTTTGCAATATTTCACAAAAATTTATATTTAATTGCGTTTACTCTGTGATAACGCGGATAGTGACACGTGTTTCTCCCATATTTTCGATAGTTTCGAGTTTATATGATATCGCTTATTTTATGATGTTTTAAAATATATGGAGCGAAACGGAATTTCCTTTTGTATCTAAAAATAGATACGCAAAAGCGAGCAAAAGGTAACAAATGTATAGAAATAGACTAGCGCATATTTTGTACGTACGAAAAAGTCTTAGAAGAAGAAAAATTAACATTGCGATTTCCGGTGTGCAATTTCGCGGCAATTCCCACGATAGACGCGGTGACGGCCGATAATTCTGCGAAAATATTCTTGTTAAATACTCGGCCCTTTTTTCTTATCAGCATGTCTCCTTCCCACCGCTCCGTTTCTCGATTCTCTTGATTTCATCGCCGTGGCAATTCAATTCCGGAGTTAATCGACGTAGGTACCGACGGAAACGAGGCTGGTGGAGATCGGTTACGGAAGGAACGCGGGACTGCGGAATAACCGGGAGAACGTTGTTAAAGGAATTGGCCGGAAAGTTTTGCCAAAAATTCTCGTTACGGGACACTACAGGGGATTCCTCAATATCGATTTTCATTATCAGTCTTGTGTATAACCGAAAGAAGCTTTAGAAATGCTTTAACGCGGTAGTATAAATATGTATGAAAAAAAGGAAAATTTGAGAGAAATACATGAATCTTCAATTTGAAGGCGGATGGTAGAATACTCGACAATCGTGTCATCTTTTTATTCTCATTTTACCATGAGCGAGAGATCGCGTATTGTGTTCTATTCAAACGGCAAATAACATTGTAACGCATTTTTGTATGTTCGAGCTTTTCTAAGATTTCGGTTATCTATGCGCCGCGCGCAAGGCATGATCCCTCTCGCGTGTTTCTTGATGCTGGAAATCATCTCCGAATGTTATTTCAATCAATAATACTTGTGTGTTCATATGCATAATGCTATTAATAACGTTACCGAGAGTGGAATCGCATAAGCAGCAAGCGAAGCTACACGCGTAACCAAACGTCGACACACGCTGGAGATAAGTGCGACTCTGAAGGGATCCTACTTCTGAGTCTATAGGCATATGAAAGAGAAAGATATTGGACGCAGATAACCAGCTCGGAAATCGAACTCTTTTCTTTACTTGCCGAGCAACCGCTCTAACTGTTATAAACTGTATAGATTCTGCTATTTTTAATACACTGCGCTTATGAGATGAACTTTAAAAGCATGATTCAATATACATGTATCACGCTTTTCCATTCTTTAACGCAATTAATTTTCACTATATTTTTTTAAAATTATCTGCATGAAAATTAAGTTTCAGTAAAAGGATGAATTTTGCAGAGATCGTTTTAACAAGATTATACTTAAAATTATATTAACGTATTTAAAAGTTAAGAAGAAATCGTCTTGTTTTTAGAGAAATTAGAATAATCGAGTTTAATACGTTATGAGAGATTGCACAATGGACATCAGCAAATTTCTCAATATATCTAGTATTATATTCTCCGATAATTGAATTAGGGAAAGTACAGCATGCATCGTGGCCGTGAGCTCGTACACGCTGCAGAATCGTGGCCGATCTGTGGTTGTGCAGATTAGCTCTGTGAATCACGATCAGTACTTTCGCCTACTTTGACGGATTAATCTAAATCCTCCCCCTCGAATAAATCACGCGCCCGGTAATCGCGAAACACCGGCATAATTGGCGCAAACGGTATACGCCGCATAAGCTTGACGACGGCGAAATACCGATGGGCGGGCGATTTTTAGCGGGTGGCGTGTTTTTTCGGGGACGAAGTTAATTTGTTTGCCGAAACGACGCGACGAATTCAGAATTTACGACCTCCGTTTATTTCATCGTCGCACATTTCAGCCATGTACGCAAATCCTGTTCTCATTTAGAAATTGTAATTGATATATCTACATTTTTTTATTCAGAGAGAGAGGGAGAGAAATAGAAAGCTTTAAAAAGTAATCAATATCGCCAGTAATCAATAAGTTGCAATTTTTATCAACGAATTTAGATCGTATAATCGTTCGATCAATGGTGTAACTTTTTATTATGAAATTAAAATAAATTTTTATAATTTAGATGTATGTTTATACATTTTTTGATTCGATTAAATACATAAAATTACTGGCAATAAGTTAAATGCAGCGTGAGTATTTGGATATTTGTAACATGATAACATGCGATCGTTCAAACAATTACAAATGACAGTAACTGAAAGAGACGTAAATGTGTGACTTCAATATCAATCTATTTACATGTGTAATACTGAATTGCATAGTGTCAATATTCTACCTTTTTAATATTCTATCAAAACAATACACTAATAATATTTAATTTATTTTAATATAAAAATTATAGTATTAATATCCAAATTTTTAAAACTATTTCTCTCCTTAAACATTGTGAAATGCGAAAACACACGCATAGATGTTTTTCAAAAGTTCAGTTTTACATGAAATGTCGCGTTCTGAATTATACATCTCCATATATCGCATCTGGAACCACAATTGCGTTGGATGAACCATCGTAATGCGGACTGCCACTCCCGTGACATCGGCAATCTGGTACCATCAGGCAGGCACCGCCGCAAGTTTTCCGCCCCAAAGAATAAATTTCCACCCGCGTCCATTTTAAAAAAAGGTGCAGGACTCCGTCTTTCTCACTTTGAAAAATGATTCCCCAAGCTTTATTCTCGCACGGTAAAGTGGCTCGTCGAAGTTTATGATTATTCGCGCGGACGAGATTAACCTGATCTGACCCGAGGAGTTGTTTTTGCTTTCGGGAAATTTAGTTTGCGATTTCTCGGTCGCACGCCGTGTTCGCTGATTTTCTCCGTAATCCGGCTCGCTCTAGTAATCTGGGTCTTGAGCGAGGTTGAGTAGATCGTCTCGCTCTTTCATCCTAATTCCTGCCTGGCTCAACTTGCTCTGGTCAACCAAAAACACGTTCGGGAATCTTCGTTGTGCCACGTTCGCTTCGTTCACTTTTCTTGGAAATGTATTTGTCACTGTCTACGACTCTTGTCGAAGATCGTTACCTCTATTTGCGATAATTGAGGGTCAATCTGGTAGAGTGCAATGAAAGCAGTTTTTCCTCCCTAGAAAATCAGGAGTCGTAGAGAAAATGAGAGGACGCGCGCGAATTTTTTCAGCTGTGATTGGGTAACGAGCAACTGATGGATTTGGAGTCCTATCCCCTCGATTGTTATTGATTAATCAATCCATTTTGTCCCTATGCTATGTAACTCTTTTAAATTAAATCGAATTAATTTTCTGTTGAAAAAAGATATTTTAGGCGCTATTTTTAAAACTCATAACGTCATGAAATTTTTAATTTTTGACAAGTTGATATCGAAATATCGCATTTTAAAGGCTTCTATATTTTTTATGCTATTCTGCTTTATGGAATATTAAAAAATTTTCTCGTAAAATAAAACAAAAGAACAATTGAACAAAGAGTTATTTTTATATGGAAGAATACTATTCTCTTTACAGAAATAAAATCGATGCGGAATGTATATTAATGTTTTACCTTAGAGACGTATTTTTTTCTCGTATATAAAACCTTTCCAGAGTTGCTCTCAATCGCACGGTAAGCGGATAAAAGCGGGTGAAAGTAATCTCGTTTAATACATCGTTGTGAGACTTGTCATTATTCCAGCAACCCTCTTCGCAAACTCGTCCGTCTTCTCTCCCTACTTTCGGCGAATATTATCGGGCAGTTGCAGTCAAAGTTTGGCGTATCGATTACGTCGCGTGTGCGGAGCGCGCGTATAGGGTTGCGCGTATAATATCATCAGCTCACGTAGTAATATCGAATGATTAGAACTTGCCGCTTTCTTTCTCTTGCATTCGCGCGAAAGCCCAACCTTAAATGCTTGATAATTGTATAATAAATGTCATCTGCGGCAATGTGGTGATATTTTGACGTTAAACATTGCTTTTATCGTCCGATTTCGATCGATTCGAAGCTGGTTACGTTCTTTTATAATCTTGGACGCGGAGAGATTTCCACCCTCTTCCCTTCCCTCTTATCTCTCGTTTTCGAGATGAAATGTATGTGATGTCAATACAGAAACAGCATTAGAAACACCCTTGGAGTGGGTATCTCCTGCCAAATCTGAGTTCTCTGATCGATACTTCTGTCCGAATATCTATGGATATTCGTTATTTTTCATTCCTCGCGAGACTCTTCTTTATTATCCTTACTATAGATTGAGATTCTTGACATCGCGTCCCTCTTATGCGTTTAAACCGAAATTTATATCTTATTCGCAAACTTCAATTTATTAAAATTGAAATTGTGAATTCTTTAGGATACTTTGTACACGAGAAAAAAATATATTTGTAAGATAAAGAATGAAATTTTAATATTATATACTTCACATTAATTTTAATATCTGTAACATTTCTGTAAGGAAAATAAGTTATATTTTTTTGTTTCTTTCATATAATCTTCGAAATCTATTTTCTGAAAACTTTTGATAACTGTATCAAGTCACACATAAGTACATACGAAGGTGGCACTGTCGCTGTTTGTTGTACTGCTCGTGTCCTTATTGCAATCGAAGTTTCGGAATCCTGTAAACAAGAAAAGAAACCGGAACGGAAGTATCGATCAGAAGCGCGTGGTATGAAACACAGGGTGACAGCACTTTGGCACTTCATGGGCACAAAAATGTTGTGGATGTTCTGACGTTTATCTTGAAAACGGACGAGGGACTCTTTTCCAATGCTTACCCTGTCGATTGGACGTCGAGGAACATGACGACGATTACACGCTCGAACAACATTAAAGTGGTACCGTAATACCATTACGTGGTGCATCGATAGACCTACTCGACGTCGATCAACATTAAAGGCTCTTTGCTGCGAGTTGACTGACATAAGTCAAACTACCTGCGGTCACATGTGTTACCCGATCATTGCTATAATTAAAATGTAATAATATTTTATTTTATATTATTTTATATTATTTATATTATTTATTTGTTTATTTTTGCATGGCTAGAATCCTGTTTTTCTTCGTTTACAAAGCATACCTTATGTTATGTATAAGTTATTGTTAGTAAACAAAACTTTGCTATCGTAACAATAGTTATCTAAAGAAAATACGAAGAATGATACATCATCGCGAAGGAAGTATCAGGCTTGATATTCTTGGCATTGGTATCCTCAAAGAAACTTATAGATGCGCTCCGTCATGTTGCCTCGTCAAATCTAGTTTTACTAGATTAATAACTTTTCGAGATCTCCCGCGGGAATAAAGTATAGCGGATATTACGGACACTGACGATTAATAGCCAGACTTTAGACATCCCCTTTCGCATTTTTTCCTGCCCGTTTCGCGGAATAGCGTGCTTCAGGATTTGCGACAAAGACCTGACATCCTCTCCCAGCACGTCTCGAAACATCATCGTCGAAAAAGTTTCATATAATCGCGTTACGAGCGCACAGGTGCGGAGAAGTGTCTTGCGCGAGTACACTTGAGCATCTAGCGTGATAAATTTTATTTTTGGTCGCTGGCATTCGCGAGAGAATGGTACTTCTTACTACTCTACTTTTTACATTATCTCCATTATGGTTAATGATACATTTATATAGATTTCGAACAGTATAATTGAATTTTCATTAAGTACAACTGTGTACAATAAAATATATAATAATATATAAATTTAATAAATAAAATAAGGATATACTTCTGAAAGGCCCACATGGCAGTTCCAATAATCTTGTGTTACGACATGTGGAACCGTACAAACGTGGACCTAGCTTCGCCCGCCACACGGGTCGGGTGGGGTGGAAGTAGCTTCGCGTGGAAGTTGCAAACCCATGTGGAACCGTACAAACGTGGACCTAGCTTCGCCCGCCACGTGGGCCGGGTGGGGTGGAAGTTGCTTCGCGTGGAAAGTTGCAAACCCATGTGGAACCGTACAAACGTGGACCTAGCTTCGCCCGTCACACGGGTCGGGTGGGGTGGAAGTAGCTTCGCGTGGAAAGTTGCAAACCCATGTGAAACCGTACAATCGTGGACCTAGATTCTCTATAATTTATCAAGGTAATTGAAACTGCCTTCCTTAATCTAAATAATTACCTTATAAGTAATTCTATCTACAAGGTGTTAAATAATTACGTTCTATTTTTTAAACTTTTTTTATTATAACTTAGCTTCTGTTGAATTGCCGGGGTCAATGTTTTATATTTAACATTCCTATACTTAATATAATGTGTTATAAAAAATTCAGCTTGCTAGCTCATGTGGGCTTTTCGCAAGTACAGCCTAAAATAATATAATTGCACAGTAAATAACACAATCGATTTCGAAGATGATATTAAAACAAAATATAGAAATATCAGTGTAGATATTTGGTATTCACACGTGGTTGTTCTTCACGCAAAGTAAAGCCTTCATGTGCGCATGTTGGCTGATTGCCAGATAGAGATGTGCTTTGGAGTTGAAACGGATGTTGCCCGGATGATTAATGTGACGGTGTGCGTATTGACACTGGCTGGCCGCGTTATACTTGATAAATCGGTTATCTTTTCGATTTTGAGTCGGTCAACACTTGGAATTGTAAAAAAAGAATTATTGTTGCACATTAAACTTTTATTTCCCAAGTATGAATTAATAAATTCGAATTTAGAAAAGACATCAATTTAGAGAATATATTTACCTCTAATTATATATGTCGAATAATTAATCGCTTGAATGTTCAGAAAAAATTGCGGCCGATGGAGCAAGAGATCTTTAATCGGACACCGTGTCCCGTAATTAATCCACAAAAATCTGCAGGTTAAGTCGGTACACTCGCCTGCCTGCTTTTGTTTCTCTTTTCTCCGGCATGAATATTTATGAAGATCATGCTTATTTATGAGCTTCCTGCACACGAATAATAAAACATGAAAATTTTTATTGGCGCGCAACCCGATTTTGCATCGACACCTCGTAACAAATTTCGAAACTTTAATTTTAATTATTTATCTATTTAAGATATTTTTCATCCGTAATGTTGCAAGTAATAATGTCTCGCGTGATCCAAATATCTTCAGTCGAAATCTCAGAAACGACATTAAAAAAAGCACAAATTCTTTTTCTAATTAATAAATATACTGGGAGGGTTTAGATGAATTTTGATCATAGGGACGTATAATTGCGGAAGATTGTCTGATCTAATTAACTGAAATTCAAGGAAGATCCTTTCCCGGATAATAACTTTTTTTTAGAATGATTTCCGTGGAAATTGCGAGAAAGTAGAAAGAAGGAGAAATTATTTATGGCAGTGCAATCTACTTTATTCTTGAGAGCGATTAGATTTTTCTCAAGGAAGGGAAATATGCCTCGTCCCTGCTTCCGCGATGTACCGTGATTCTATATCTTTGTTTCCTTTACTTTTTTTTTCGCGGGACATTGCGTTTGTGCGTAAAAGCGGAACAGAGATAAAATAGACAGAAAAGAGGATTATCGACATTCCCGCAGCAATTCAATCGCGGAATTGTGAGCTTCTCTCTTCTCCTCGTGACTCAGTTTTATTTCCCTTCTTTCTTTTTTTTTTTAATCCAAAATCGAATTTTCCCGATAACCATGATGTAGTGAATCTCGATATTTTAAATACGGTTATGTATCATTGCCTTTGGTTTGCAACGATATATCTATCGCGCGTTAAACGGTTTCTCCACAATTAAGTATAGTATTTGCGAAACTGGGGTAACCGGTTCCTCTCCAGCGACTTTTCAAACGGTACTCTCAAAGCCTCTACCATTTATCTTAGCTTTTTTTATTGCTATGGCGGAATCGGTTTTCATGACGCGAATCATAAATTTCCTTTAATTCAGGATTGTCTGTTCTCATGCTCACGATGCCTAAGATGCACAATGAAGAATTATATGATCGCGTTGTCTCTCGATTTGAGCACTTCTTCCTTTATAATATTCGGTTAAAATAGATGTAATAGCTGATAAATATCAGCTATGTCAATACTGATTTTGAGATGCAACTTATTTCAATTCCATGAAATATTCTGTGTTGGTTTGTCAAAAAGTCATTACCACGCTGGAAGCTTTCTCGCCAAGATACCGCCTTAGATATTCTAATTTCGGCATTAGTGACGATAAGACCGGAGAACATTCGCCAAATTGCAAGCAAACGGCGGGAAGCGTGTCGGCGGAAATGTCGTTATAACGTCGTCCGTGATACACGCCTGCCGTCCGTAGTAAAACGCCTCACCTTATGCTCCGGAGAAATGGACCATAAAGAACGGATAATAAGATCGCTGTAATGAATAACAACGAGAAACGGCGCAAGTATTTATCGTCTGGTAGTTGCGGAAAGCAATTTCTCCGCATCAAGCCGCACGTCGTCGCTCCGAATCTACGTGCTCCGTTTACTTTACGCGATTATCATGCGTTGCAGGAGTGTCGGTGCTAATTGCGGTGACCTATCAGATTTTAATTAAGACATTATCTCCCCCGGTTTTCAGACTGGAAACGCGCACGCGGTGCCATTTGCGAAGACCTTGCCAAATAACTCGTGAAAGAAAATATAGATCTGCGATTTAATTCAAGGGCATAGACAATTCACAGGCAATTAATCTCACATAATTTTCGTTCCTTTTTGTTTTTATATTTTAATCTTAATTCAAAAGGTTAATACGTGCGACGAAATTGCAAATAATAAACGTTAAAAATTGAAAAACCGCAGCCAAATGTCATTGTCATTCGTTCTTGTGGATCGTTCATAGATATTATAGAAACGAAATTTGATGCGGGATGTTGCTTACAAAGGGATGAAAGAGGATTTTCACGAAAGACAAACGGTTTCAAGAGCAACACGCGGCAGTTTTGAAGCGCCTCGAAACCGTATGTCGACGCTGAGAGGAAAGAGGGAGAGAGAGAGAGATAGAACGGGTTCTCTCGCTATCGTTCTTCAGCGCTGCACTGTTTCGAGAAGCCTCGAAATTTTTCGCGTATAATCCCTAATTAATATTCGATGGCCGCGCGCGCCCGTCGAATCCGTTGGCTGGCTCTCACGTCCCTGAATGACTATCAATCGGATAATGTCTCCCGTAGCGCGCGTGTCGATGAATGGTTATCGATTAGTGATTAGTCGTCGAGAATTGTGCGAAATTTTTGTGCCGCGTGACCTTAATTAGTATTTCATTAGCACCTCCGATATTCAGGGGATGCGTTTTTTCAACAATAAATCTCGACAATACGTCAGTCTGCCAGTCACAGCCTTCCGGCAAATTGAAGCAGCTTTGATTTTAGAATTGTTAGAAATTATAGGATTTAAAACGCGGAATATTTTGATTAATTTGGATATCTCTCTAATACGAAAAGAATATTAAAAGGATGTGAATCGCATCGAGGAGACGGACGATGATAAATAAATTGGCGTAGTTGTACAAAAGCTTTAATTAAAATCCAGCGACGTTTGTCTCGGTATTTAAATAATTTCGTTTTATCAAAGCAATTTGATGAGAGTACTTCGATATGGCAATCTTCAATGAGACAGACAAAATTGAGAGGAGAGTCTATTATTATGCATAATAACACGCGGAACCAATAATCAATATATCTTTGTGGAGATATCGATATCTATTTCAATGGCATGATCATAAAATGTAATCTGACCTATAAAATTTTATTTAAACGCAGCAGGCGTACAGCTTAAATTAAATAACTATAAAGAATATATAATAAATATAAAGAATGTTGTAAAACAAAGCGCGCTCCCGCACAATGTAAGAAAAGCGAAGTATTTTCCAAAACGATCGATTGATTGAGTTTCGAATATTACAAGACACATTGTATTAGAAGACAAAATATTTAGGCAGTTCTTTAGAAACTCACCTGAGACTTTGTCGTAATAATTTTATTCGTCACATCGTAACAGCGACAATAAATATTGAGTACGATATAAAAATTTAATTATTGCGTTTTATCTCAAATGAGATTCTTCTTTTCCTTTTTTATTGCTGCAGTAATCGTTTAATGTACATACACGCAGGTTGTTACGTAAATCGACCATATGTTTACAACAGATGCGCGAGTGTCGTTTTATATATCTAGTTTTAGGTCGTGCGGGTTAAAGATCTTAAAAACAAGTGATCTCGAGAATCTCGCGTGATTCCAGTACTCTTTTTGTCACGTATTCATAATCGAACGAAACAAAGTTCAGCGATATTGACAGAATATATTGATTTCGAAATATTCATTGGCATCAACGGTCACACACTGTGATCTGCGCATATTACAAATTGCTCGACGACTGATTACTACATTGACTTAAAATTCTCGTTTGTTAATTCCATTTGTTTTTTTTTTACCTTGCACAACATTTGTGCTATTATTTCGACACGTAGCAAAATAATATACCGTGAGCGCGGTAAATAATCCGGAAACTAAAGTCTTCATCATGAGTAAGTCTTTACCGGAAGTTCCATGGACTCTGTCGATCCAAACTTTACTTAGCCGAACCAATTGGAACCAAGGCTGCACAGAAAAGGTCACCACCTACGAAAGGTCGAAACTCGCCCGCGACGAGAAAGCAGAAGTTCCCACCGTAATGATGCTGAAGCGACGACCTACTTCGCGAACTCCGATGGGATTCGCGGAAGTCCTGTTCAAAGAGTGCGAATATTTTGTCTAATCGAAAAGCAAACCGAATCAATCTTTCTCGGCTCGTTCTCGTGGCTCGCCGGAAGTAGCAATTTCCGCAAACTTAAATAAACTTGCCACTTTCCAATTCTTGAAACTTTGCGTGAATCTTGGACTTGAAAAAATTATTGAGATATATTTTTACATTTGTGCCTCCAAGTTTCTACCCATGCATTATATGCATTTTTCCCAAGTTTGCGATTTTTTTTTCCTGAAAAGAACTTTTATCAGACGCAACTTTTTCATCAATTTTTACCTTCAAGTAACAGGAAGTAAATAACAATATCTCTATATGTCGACTATTTTCATGAAGATACCTTTCGTCTGTTATTCCTTCTACTTAGTTTCCTTCGAACCCACGCGATGAAAGGACGGAAGGAAAACAAAAAGAAAGGAGAACAATGGGTGTGGGTTGACTAAATAACGGGTGTCTCATATGTTATGTCTCTTGAGCTATTACGATAATAATAAATATTGAATACACTATAAAAATTTAGACATTAGATTTTATTTTTAATGATATAATAGAAATAATATTGCAATTGCAAAAAACATTAATAATTATTTAATTAAAAAATCAATTTTTTTAACAATTTTAATATATATAAAATATATAAAATATCTCGCAGAGAAACTTCAATCTTATAATTTTAATAATACAAAATCGAAGTTTCAAAGAGAAGTGTATAAGTATATAATTGAATAACAAACGCAGAAAAATATAATGAAGTTTAAAAATTGGGATATCTTGAGAAACGATGCGCAAAAAAATGCATTCTTTCGTATTTAAAATATTTCCTGATTGAAAAGATAACGGAGAACAGGAAATCTTACTTTTAACGATCTCGATTTTCCGATGAGAGAGGAACCCTAGAATCGGTGATGTGCGAACAGACTCGCGAGAAATTCGGTAACGTCGGAAAAAATGAATTGTCTTCGCGTCCGCAGTTTCGTACATGCACATTAGGCGCGCACGTGCACGATCGCGCACGATTGCAGCGTCGGTCGATGTGTCATGCCCGCACCCAGTCGATGTGTCATGCACATGTGTCTCTTTGTGGGTCTAAGGTGGGAATGATCCACCTCTCGTGAAGCCATCCGCCTTATAAGGGTGCTATTGCACTTGAGGCAATACTGAATTTATGTTCTGAATCCAAAAATTGAGTTTCGTACGTACTTGCATTCGGTGATAAATTAAAATCAACTAATAAAGTTATAAAATTAGTTGAAACTTAAATTCTTCACTTAACTGTGTTGATAGTTTTCATTTTTTATAATATTCAGTATACTTTCTCGTTTGTACAACCAATCGCGTTGTTTAATTGCTTCGTACTCGCAAAGAAAAGAATGCGAACGTCGCGTTTATTGAGATTTTTGCGGACATGAATACATGACATACCATTAATATACTCGATTGTATGTAACTAGTAGGCGAATTTCGATGATGGACAATAGTAATTGGGTAATATCCGTGTCGTAGGAAGTTTTATTGAGTCGTTGCGACACATTTGCGTAGAAAATAATTAGTACTGTTGTATAATCATGCGCGATTGTCGAATAATAATTACAGTATGAAATTACTGATAAATTTATAAAGGATGAGAAAAATATAATGAATTAAAAACAGCATTACAAAGACGTAACACAATAGACCCCCGCAAAATAGGTAATGTCGAGGTATTAGGTCTGTGAATATGGCGGTGAATATGAAACTTTACAGAGTTTGAAATATCATTTTTAAATTGCGAAATTTACAAATTTTCATGAATTAAAAATATGAACATATAAAATTTTATTTTTTATGACACTTTACTTAACTTAATAAGCTTTATTTATAGGTAGAATTTTGTTTCGAGATTTATTTACAAAAACACTTATAAAAGATTAGATAAAGACTTATTCCATATCTGTAAAGAAACATTAAAATAACAAATGCCTTTAATAACATATATCTTGCATTTAATATATTTATATATGTATACATTTTTTATTGTAAATATTTGTATTTAAATTTAGCATAAGATGAAATATATATATAGGTTAAATGTCTCATTCGTTTCACGAGAACTACCATAATTCACACGATCAGTCTTGTATGCCTTAAGAAGGCCTTAGTTAAAGATGTCAAGGAAACTATGTACCACTTAGTAAAATCGCTTTTACGTCTGTACCTAAATTGGCATTATATTCAAAATTGGCATTTAATACAATATCTTTTTTCAAGGATCAGTGTATTCCTAATAATAATCTATAATAATAAAAATTTTTTATATTATAAGTCTTGCGCTTTTTCTTCGAAATTAAATTAAATTAAATAATTAAAATAAAACTTGTAAAAGTTAAATAAAAATGTAAAAGTCGAACTAATATTTAATCATAATAAAAATTCTTCACTGTTTGCAATTATAATTAATAGTTCTATAATTATATGTTCATAAAATCTATAATAACTTCTATGTTTATCATAATATACACTTATGCAAATTCAACACTTTACGCAGATTTAAGTAAAGGCGTCTTTTAAAAGATAATATTTAACTCATACAGGTAATAAAAGAGATATAGCGAATTTTTTTTCGTTTATATCAGGCTAATAAGATTTATCTTTTTTTTTCAAAAAAATTTATCTTTCTAAGATTATCTCTTTTTAAAAAGACTTATTTGTCTAAGATCTGTCTATCTATTTATAAGATATCTCTTTTGAATGGCTTTCTTTCATATTTATCTCTCAAAGCACGTTGTTTGAAAGACTGATTGAAAACAAAAGAAATACATAGGATATTCGTCTGAGACCGGTAAGCCTATTCGTGGTCAATGTGTCTGAAAGATAGACAAAAGATAGACGTAAAAAAGAGACCCGTCCGCCAGGTTTCGATAAATCAGAATCACGTGTATGCGATTGACACAGCCGTATTAATATTCCACGTTTCGTTCATTCTTTGATGACCTGGTCGGAGAATCCATATGTCAAAAGAAATATCCCGAGAAATATCCTTTACTTAAGATGACCCTGAAAACGGACATTTAACTTTCCCACATCCAGTGACCCTTGAAAAACGAAATAGTGATGTCCGTAAGGTTTCTTTTCGGGATCTTTGAACGTCTAAATATAACAGTCAATTTTCAGTTGAATGATAAAATGCTGAAGGAATGAAGAAAAAATTTACATATTTGAAATACTAAATAACAAAGATTTTACAAACGAAATAACTCTTCTCAAAATAATTTATCTATAATGAAATTCCTTTTTTTCAATTTACGCTCGTGACAGAATATCAATCTCCTCTCTATTAAATAAAAATGAAACATGCTTTAGTGGCTTATCTAATTAACATAAAACGACAGTTGACGTTGCTGTCCATTTGGTCGAGATATCATTCATCTTTCCAATCGACACTCGCTTCGAGACGAGCTGCCAAACCGCAACGCTCGTGGGAATTTAGCATGCCGACAGGGACTTATTACGCCATTTATTATGCGAATTACGGGCGTGGGGCCGCGACGCGCGCGTTTCCCATGCAAATGCATCGCGAATAGCACATAGAAACGAAACTTCGCGAACTTCCTCTGCGCGCGGCGGGTACGCGCGTTTCGTCCAGCGCGGGTAATCCGCTTACCTCGTACCGTCTCATGCCAGTCGGTTTTCTGTTTCCGTTTATCTCGCGGCTTCGCGGCGAAAAAGGAGCGCGGCAGCGCTCAACTTTCTTGCGATAGGAAAGCTCGGGAACGCGGTTCGGTTATGGGAAAGCGATGCGAATGCAATCTTTCATTTCTTGTGTCAGGTGCAGAACGATAAAAATTATTTTTCATGCGAGGAGACTCGCGGATATAAATGAACGCAGTAACGAGTTTCTGCTTCTGGATGCAAAAGTAGCGATACGATATGTACGGCTCTTGTACAGTAGCTTTCAAAATGTAACAAATAAGATCGTTTTATTAATTCAAAATTTATTTTTCTTTAAAGATAAATTACAATAGCATATATATATATAT
>VBVR01002430.1:0-22589 GCA_011638315.1 Tetramorium parvispinum
ATATGTATGTATGTGTATGTATACAATATTTCCAATGTTACACGCGTGTGTATATGTATACATGACGAGCGTACGCGTCGCGCGACTCCGCGCACCATGTTTCCCTCGCGCGATGTTTTCGTTGCGTTATGCCTGCGTCATTCGCCGCTCCCCCTTTCACCGATTAATTGCGTGTTAACGGGTGGTCCCCTCCAACCTTCGCGCGCGGCAAGCAGGCGAGAGAGAAGAAAAAAAAAAGGAAAGAAGACGGCGATAACGCGCACCTCTCGCGTGCGCGCGGTACGCGCGCACCCGGCCCTTCCACCTCGCGCCGCCTTATCCAAGGACTTATCCTCGGCTCCTGCTCCTCGCGACGATTGCATATCGTTATTATTTCTCTTTCTTTTTTTTTCCTCTCTCTCGATATTCGCACGCGCGATGGCAATAATATCGGAGAATGGACAAACAAAGAGCGTGTCTGTAGATACCGAAGGCACTCGACTCTCTTTGTTTTAAGCACGGTCACGTCTCCTTAAATAAGAAGAAAAAAAAAGGAAAGGAAGAAGGAGAAAGTTTGTAAGATCCCCGATTGTGTCTTTCCAGGTCCTTGGCGGTGGGATCGAAGTCGGGATATAAACTTTATTCCATCAGCTCCACTGGGCATCTTGAGAAAATATATGAAAATGGTAATAATTGGTTTTCCTACGTATTGCCAATAATTCTGGGAGATTTGAGATAACTGCAACAATAAATGATTGATAGAGCGATAGTTGGCGATGAGCTTTGGTGAGATAAAAATGTTATAAATATCTTGTTGAAAGTATTTATAGCGTTTTTGTCTCACACCGATGCATACAATGACTTGTACGTGAGCGCCGCGGTGTAGAATTTTCATTATCGGCATATGTGATAAGATATTGTATAATATAATTAAATAAGCCACGATTTTCGTGTCAAATTACGCACCTTTTACTTTATGTCGCTATTTAATCATTTATGATTCAAAATCATTCAAAATTTGAATCATTTAATTTAATGAGCTTGTGAGTAATCTCCTTTTATGCTGGAATTGAATGACATTTGTTTCTTTACATATCTAAAAGTCGATATGAAGAATAAAAAAAATTATGACCACCATGGAAATCGAACAAACGTTAATTCGAAACGATTAGAAGCCTTTGTTATTAATTAGAGTATTTTCTTTTTTTCGAGATGATGCAGACTTCGAGGACATATGCATCGTCGAGCGATTGTTCAGCAGCAGCTTGGTGGCGATCGTTAGTCTTAAATCCCCTCGTACGCTTACGGTGTGCCACTTTAGGAAAGGAACGGAAATATGCAATTACAGTTATTCGAATACAATTTTGGCTGTGAAACTCAACAGAGCGGTAAGTTATCTAAATTTATAAGCTCGACAAGCTTGACAATTTGTAACACTGCGATATATATAGAGCATTGAATTCTATTTACCTCGCTTATGTTTATATACATTCGACCGCTCAATATTTTCCACAATTTTGAGTTGTCCTCAAGATGTCAGTTTCCTCCTACATTTGCAATATTAAGTATTTTACGTAATATGATTGTCAATTACAATTTCTAACTTAAAAAACCAGAGAGTCACAAATTACAAATTTCAAGTTCAATATGTAGAATGAGAAATCGAATCTGAGATCCACCAATTTCGAGTCTACTTCTGTAAGAAGCCACGTAGCATCCCAATATTTACATTAATGAATTAACATGCTTTCATTTATACTAAAAAATTAATATAACTTAAAAGATAAGATTATATTGAACATATATTCGTACGTAACTATTTGCTTTTCAATCCTGAATCCATGACAATTCTCATATTTAAAAAAACTCATGTATTCTAAATCGCAAATTTGTATATGTGATATTTGTAAAATATATAAATTTTGATACATGTGTTTCTCATAATTGAGTATACTGAAAATATGTATCGCTTATTTCAGAGATTGGTGGTATGTCTGGAAGAATCGCTATACATTCATAACATACGAGATATGAGAGTGTTGCACACAATTCGCGACACTCCGCCTAATCTTACAGGTCTTTGTACACTTTCGCCAAATAGCGACAATTGTTATGTAGCTTACCCAGGATCGAATACGATTGGGGAAGTCCAGATATTTGACGCGAACCATCTTGTAGGTATCTTAAACGATTTCGAATGAATCAAATGGAAAATTTTAATGACTTTATGTTCTTCAATTATATAGCAAGCCAAAACAATGATACCTGCACACGATAGTCCACTGGCAGCAATCGCTTTCAGCTCGACTGGCACGAAAGTGGCGACAGCATCTGAAAAGGGCACCGTGATTAGAGTTTTCGATGTAAGATACATCATAAATACAATGACTGTATTTTATCAATAAACTGCTGGCAGTTGCAAAAATTGTTTATTTTTTCAGGTTCACGAGGGTACAAAGTTATTCGAATTTCGACGCGGAGTTAAGAGATGCGTCACGATAAACAGTCTTTCTTTCAGCATGGACTCCATGTGGCTCTGTTGTTCCAGTAACACGGAAACTGTGCACATATTTAAACTGGAGGAACCAAAGGAAACGTACGGATCACATGTCCACCGCGTTTTTTTTTTTCAACATTCCATGGTAGAAACTTAGAAAGTAACGTGTTACTCGCGTTATAGGCCAAACAAACAAACTGCAGACGAAGCACAAAGCTGGATGGGATATTTGACAAAGGCTGTGACAGCGTCGGCTACATACTTGCCGTCGCAAGTGACTGACGTTTTTACTCAAGGACGTGCTTTCGCTAGCGTCCATCTACCATTTCAAGGTTTAAAAAATGTCTGTGCCATCACTGTGTAAGTATTCAAAAACTCGTTTTCTTAAATCTACGTGTGCTACCCTTTAAATCACATACTTGCGATATATTTATTTGTCTGTATTTCAGAACACATAAAGTACCAAAACTGTTAGTAGCTAGCGCCGATGGTTACTTATATGTCTATTCCGTGGATCCGACAGAAAGTGGATGTTGCACCCTTATAAAACAGCATAGGTTTGTAATATTATAAACAAATCTTACAAAAGTGAGCTAATGATAATCGTCATCTTTAATTATTAATTTCCGTTACTCATTATTTTTAAAATAATATTTAACTAATACAGAAGAGAATAAGGATAGAAAGATACCTTGCTCATTTTTTTCACAGATTAGACGACAAAGAACGGGATGAATCGGATTGCGGCGGTTCTGGCTCAGGGGCAGCAGCTACCGCGAATAATACAAATACAGGTATGAAGACAAAATTTTGGACTATGCACTTTGTAGTAGATTAGTTGAAGCGAGTTGACGATAAAGATACATTACCGACAGTTAATTTGAAAGTATATTTAATAATGCGAAACTTCTTTCTTTATATATTCAATACAAATACGCTTGAGTGTGTAGAGTTCAATTTGTTAAAGAGTTATAATTTTGTGATTTTGTGATAAGTTTCGCAATTACTCGAGCACTAACAGAATAGATTAAGTATCTCCTTCTTTGTTTAAAGCATGCCACATACACATACACACACAGTTGGTACTGGCAGATACTTGCATATTTTACGCTGTAAAACTATAACAAATGTAAATTCAAACATATTCACGATACAGTCGATTAGTAATTGAATGTGAGTAAAAAAAAAAGGTATAGTTTATCTTGTTTAAGTCTCAATCTCACTATTTTTTAGCTATAAAATAATGCAATGAAAAGAAATAATCAATCGACAGTAAAATTCAATCAATTTCAAAAAGCATTATAAGAAAAGTATATAAAAATTCGTAATTTTGCTGTAATCCTAGAGATCTACTAGATTGCTGCGTCGCTGTGTCTCATTGTGTAGTAGATAAATCGCTACTTCATGTATTTGTAGGTAGATTATAGCATTCATTAAAGTTGATCCGGTATCAGCTCTAGTGAAACGCTTCTGTTGTCGGCTATGTACCATGCGTGTGAGTGTGTATGCGTGTGTGCCGCGTATTCCAGACGCCTTTACTTTTATAATTTGCTTTATGTCTTCTTTTTCTCGCTTCTAGCCCCCTTATAAGTCAAATAAGCCAGATAGTTTCTTCAGGGGGTCAGGGGAGGGGGGAAGGGGCCCGATAGGTTGACCTTACTTGATGTAATTTTTTTCTTTTTAATATTCCACCGAAGCCTGCATAAATAGCTACGCGGGTGTGTTGCGTGGCCGCTCGCCAGACTCCATGTCAGGTACTGGTATGTCCTCTATTCTGTCCCTCGAATTTTTTTTTCGCTCTCATTCTCCGTACACGAGACACCTAATTTTCCTTTAGAGCTTTTTCTTTCTTTTTATGTGTGTGTATGTGTGTGTGCCTCACTACCAGCGTCGCGTATTTATTCCGTGCATACACGCAGCGAAAGGAAGAATGAGAGCAACGCTGAGTAACAATGTGCCTTTACACGCGGCCTACATTCTTGATGTTAATATGAACAGTTTATATTATTATACCACAAATAATAGTACAAATTTATTACGCTTATTAACTGTGATTCAAACGAATTCTTAAGGACGATGTGTATATATATATATATGTATATATATATGAACATATAATATACGTATTCACAGGACATGCATGTAGGCACTACTAGTCTATACTCCCGGGGTAAATCACTAAGCACGTAATGCAAGTTGTTCTACTAGTCAGCAGATATAATAATGTCCAGCATTATTGCATCCCGTTACGAAATGTCTTTAGAGTTCCTACAAGCAGTAGTCTGTTCTTAGAAGTCCACGTCATAGATATCCGACTATTAGAACAACATTAACAATTGTATATAATGATTACTAATATATGATTACTAAGACAGTTAACATAAATAATTGATGATATTAGTGTCTTAATTATATATGGTATTACGTGGCAGGTAATAGTAATGCGTATTTTTTTAAAACAATTTTACTTACTAATCATCAAGAGTACATATATGACGTACTTCCGTTAATGATTCCTATCAGCATAACAAATGAAGTAGAATCGTAATATAGAATGGTAATAAAATAGATAAGTCTTTTTATCTAATATCTTCTTTTCTTTTGGTCTTCGAATAGTGAAATCGAAAACAGGCTATAAGAGACAGATAATTTGCATTCATTTATTTAAATAGAATAGATATTAAACAATTTAAAAATGATGTAAAAAAACTAGTCATGTTAATTAAAATCTATCTGATCTTGTAAATATTGTTCTATACTTTCTCTACCATTACATCATTATCTTACATCATATTTAATTGTTAAACAAGTAAGAAAACGTTCGCATCATCGCGAATACGCGAATGTTTTTAAAATAGTCTTTATCTATTTGTAATTTGTCGGTTTTCTTATTCATTCTCAAATTGCGTTTTACACGTGCAATGGCGTATGTATTAGAAAATTAAATGCCTGTATGAGATTACCGATTATTCTTTTTAGAGAAGACCATAATTTCATATTCATTAACGAATTCATTAGTGAATGTATTTCACGGCAATGTGATATAGACAATGGTCAATGAGATATTTAATATTTGCACTCAGATAGAAACGCATTCCTGCGAAAGTATTCGAATTTCGCAGAGAGTTTGTATTTCAACTTCTAAAGTTGTGGATCCAAAATCAATCGGCAACGTATCTGAATGCATAAAATATATCATGTATCATTGAATGCTGATCGTCTGTATACATCTTTATCGTTATATCCGCTCGAGATAGTGCGATCGAGATGGAAACTTGATAATCTGAATGTAAATGGATTTGTAGAGTCAGAGAAGTATCAAGAGATGATAGCGGCGACGGAAAGCCCACCGAAAGGCGGCGGTCCGTTTCGTCTGGACGATGATACTGAATTCCCACCTGTCACGCAAAGGACAGACTGAGCGTAATACACACACAATTAAGGCATATCAAAAGCTCAAGTCGAACGGAGATGAGAAAAGCCGTGCAAGAGCAACGAATGGGCAAACATGGGGCACAGAGTGCAGAGGACGGCCAATATTTACAGACGGCCGTATATCCAGTACTCCGAGTTCAATAGAACCAAAAACAACAAAAAAATCTGTAGGCGGTATTACCGAGATTGTCACGCACCTCGTACGCGTTAGATCTAAGTGGAAAGATCTAAATGGAATGTGTACGCTTGATCGTTAGGGAGATCGGTTTTTATATGATAATCCATGCAACAGAATGAAATATCCGTACAACAGAATGAAATATTTATGAGTAAATTACTCTCGGTGATACTACTGAGCTCGCGGATTTTTCAACGGAATTTCTTTTATCATTAGTTAAATAGACATTGCATTTGCAAAAGGAATGCAATATCGCGCGAGGAATATAGTAATCCAATGATAATGGTTTTTAAGCGGTTTTTAGAAATCGTGCAATGCGGTATCTTTTACATAGAATATAAGAGCACATGAAGTATCATACTTCTCCACATTCTAATATTTCTGTGTCTTATACGGAAGTACTTTATACAGGAAACGTGCGTTTTTACTATTGTTCAAAGTGTAGTCTTCAATATCAAAAATTATGGACCAGTTAATTGAATTAATCGTTTTATTTCAACGAATGCCATGTTCTCTAAGTGATTCAGAAAAGTGACAATTTTCTTTGTCTGGAATTTCATACACGTACTTTAATATAATATACTTTTAAAAAATCAGTTTTAGGACTGCGGAGAAGAAAAGTTGATAAACATGACGGTATTTCGCCTGCTCAGAAAATTGAAGGGGAACATGACCTATTAGAAGACTTTGAAATCATTTATATAAAGGGACGACGGACGTGAAACAGAACTTCTCCAAATTCTGACATATCCTCAAGTAATGTATTTTAAATAAATTCGCGCGTCAAATAATTATATTCATTAACGTTTATATAAATTTTGTTTCAAAATTGATATAAATAGAATTAAGTTTATGCTTCTTATGAAAATTATATAAAACGATAGGATGGAGTTTTGCAATGTTTAAAACACATTAGAACCTGTACGACATAGTTCACATCTGTTACGTTGTACGTTTCATTGGATTGCTATATTTTTTATGATAAAATCTTTGTCTTCTTTGTGTTCAACAAAGAAAGCTCATCCTTGCAAAGTAAAAATGTAAAGACATATAAATATAAATGTGTGGTAAACTGTCGAACGATGAGCTTCAGCTGTAATTCTTGTATAAAATGTAAGATCTTTTGACATACGTTAGCTTCTTGTAGTAGAAGAATGTAAAACGTGATGAGGTTGTATAATTTTGCCAAAAAAAAAGAATCAATTTTGTAACGATATGATACTTTGTTGGCATTTAGAGTTCAAAAAGTACTTCAGTTTTTACGTGACAATTACGAGATAATGCAGTAACGACAAATTATAGCAGAAACAAAATAATTAAAAAATTATCGCGGAAAAAAAAAATTCATTCCATCTTAAAATCTGAAGTCATTCTAGACACTATTTTTCCGTACCAACAGGATAATGATTCGATGATTCAAAATTGCGTATTAAATTCTAATTCAATGAGAGTTTTGTATCTGTTATTACGATACATCACCATGCTGTATATCTTAATGCTTTATATCAGATTATCATGTATAATGTATAATCGTATCGAATGTGCAATAAGTCTCTTTGAGCGCTTTTTCGAATCGATTATCGAAAATTGTCATGACATGTAATTTGTATAAAATAGCTAATTAACAGTAGGAACAGAAAATCTGCGTTTTCATTTAGTATCAACTTCGTTAGCACTTCGTGCTTGATTGCGAATAAAATCTCTCCATTGATCGGTGCCAATTTACCCGGAATAGAAAGACGATGCTGGCGCTGGCGAAGATATTTTGTCGTTGTATAATTAAACGAGGCACAGCTACGTTTCCTTTTTCATTGATCCTTCGTAGCGTATTATATAATTTAATGGATCTTATCTAATATATCTCGGATTACAATAGGAATTTTCTTTCGTGTGAACCGGGAAGCATTCAACGTGATCGCGAGTATGTGTCAGTATCGTAGATCCATAAATGTGTCATGTCGTTACGGCGGTTTTATACTAACGAGTTTTATTTGGTAAATAGTCTTACTTTTATAAATAAAAAAAGCGTTAAAATAACCAATGTACATATGAACGTGCTAAGGCTTAAGCTTTGAACGTCTTTACGTATGAAGTTTCTTATTAACACACGTGATTGTGCTGGTCTGCAAATGAAAAAAAAAAAAAAAAAAAAAAAAAGACATTGCGAGTCTTTCCTTATCTAAGATTAGTTCAACGTCTCAATTTTTATTTGTATTTAATAAAATTGCTGACGATTTTTTATAAATCAATCGATGCTTTCTTCATTGAAAATTGCGTCACAACTCTGAGTCGTGTGAAAACTTGTGCTGATATTATCTCGTATATATATCGCGCAAGATTACCAATATAAGGGTTACAAGTTCTCCGAAACGAAACATAAACGAATTTTTATGATTTTACCGAATGTATTTTTAACATTTTTTAATTTAACATTCCTGTTATGTGCAAAACCTGTTATTTTCAGAAAAATAAATAAAGCAGGAATAAAATATATGCAAATATTGCGAATGCAACAACTTCCATAGATTTTCCGTAAATTAAAACCTGTTTAATTTTCTTGTAATTTTGTTCTTTAATTATATTTATTAAACTGCTGATTTTATGCTGGAATTGAAATATTACAATCACTACACTGATGTAAATGTATAAAAATTCTGCATCGAGTATCAATCGTTATTTAAAAAGAGCAATTGGTTCTAATAGGAATATAATTTTTGCGCTTTTTTTATTTTAATCCTATTGTTAGAACTTATATCAAGAAATGTATCAGAGTAGCACAATGAATGATGGCATAACAATATTAACAATTTGCTTACGGTCTTGTAAGAAAATCGAACAGATCTTTTTTTTATTCGTATTGTATTTAGCAATTTTATTCGGCTCCTCCATTATCAGAAATTTCAACGTTTATAAAACTGCGAACGATTATAATGCAGATCGCACGATTCGTATGACGAAATTGAAAAAAGGCTCTTTATCGTCGGATATATGGATTAATTTACTATTAAAGGATATTTGTAAAATCGTCAACGTACATCATCATTAGTTGACAATCTCATCTCGACATGGCATAAATTTTTTTTTTATATTACTGCAATGCGTGAGTGTGTAAACAACAGAATGTATTCTCATCGAGTACAGTGATAATGCAGCAAAAGGGTCTATTCCGAGCTCAAACTCGACAAAAATACGTAAATCATTAACATATAAAGTTACGTAGCAAAATTGCAATGGATATATGCTTATCCCTATAATATATATACGCGATGTAGTATCATCTTACCACTTTGTAATATAATTAATCTTAATAATCTTTCTGTTTCGCATAATTATTGATCAACGACGCGAGTGTATCTCCATCGCACCTGTGCTACTAAATATTGGTAAAACACAAAGGAAAGATAATTTCGTATAACCGTTCCACTAAAAAAACTAAGTTCCATTAATATAAATAATGATTGAACGCGAAAATAATCATATAACAGTAAGTTTTCAATCGATGTTTTATATCCGAATGTTTTTTAGCTACATGGATAAGGGTCTGTGCCCTTTCTTCTACACAAACACAAAGCTGTATGTACCTCATATAAAATTTTCATTTTATCTCATCCACATTTATTTGCGCCCTTTATATTTCAATTATATCACTTAAAAACGATTCCTGTGCAATATATTATGTGGTAACAGACAGGCCCTTTTGTCGTATGCTCACTGTAATGACATACAAGGAAACGAAAACTTAGCTATAGAGATCGTCATCTCCATCATCTTGAAAGGCTTGGTCGCCTTGCGTATTATCTTGAGCACCACCTGCTCCACTTTGTGGAAATCTGCAAATAATTTTTTTTCAAGATAAAATATTTTTTATTATATACAGATCATTCTTTTAAAAATATGTATCATTTCTCTAGTATTTACAAAAATAGTATGTAAAAAATTTTAATTTATTTCCTTATTGTTGCAACCGCACGCGTATTGAAATTCGAGAAAAAACTCATACCTGAAATTAGTCCCGAATCCTCGTGATTGCTGAAGCGTTTGCGCAAACATTTCATACTTGCGAATGTCGTTGTCCGACACTGAACGACGAGCAAACCTCATCGCTTCCTCGAAGTGAGCTCGTGTTATTTCTGGTACAGGATCATCCTCATCCATCTGGAAAAAGTATAAAAACTTAGAACTTAGGAATACATGCATCTATTTCGATAGCACTTTTTGAATTAATAATTTTAATTTCTGTATAAAATAATTGTTATGTATACGATTATAAAAGAAAGTTTTTTTCAAAGTCGGAAAATATTGTACTTATCATTACATTGTTAAAAATAAAAAATGTGTACGAAAACTTTGCTGACGATTCGAATAATATCGAATGCTGACTCAGATATGAATCATACAAATGACGTAGCAAAAGTGCTTGCACACACACACACAACATGTATTTTATAACAATTCAACTTACGTCCATAGATGCGGATGGATTATTTGCGCGTTCTTTTTCCCTTCGAATTTCTGTTTCGATGCACTGTCTAATGGCAAGTTTGCATGCCCGCTGGCAGATTTCTGTCAAGTCAGCACCGGAAAAACCGTGTGTAACTTTGGCTATGTAGCTTAAGTCTACATCCTAGTAAAAGAATTATTTTTTTTTATAACAAAAAATGCAATAAAGATATGAATATATATTATATTGCAAGTACTAAATATTTTTACTTTTAGGCAAATTTACAAAGTTATTACCTTAGCCACTGGCGATTTTCGGAGATTAGCGCGGAATATCGCTTCTCGAGATTTCTCATCTGGTAGTGGTATGTAAATTAATTGATCTAATCTACCGGGTCGTAGAATTGCCGGATCGATGATATCGGGCCGATTTGTCGCTCCTATGATGAACACGTTCTTCTTCGCACCCATACCGTCCATTTCCGTTAGTATCTGATTTATCACACGGTCCGCCGCACCACCGGCATCACCGACAGTGCCGCCTCGAGACTTCGCAATAGAATCGAGTTCGTCGAAAAACAATACACAAGGAGCTGCTGATCTTGCCTGGAAACAATTAATTTTGTTAAATAGCGATCTTGGGATGACGCGTGGCTTCGTGCTAACGCGAGTGATTAGTAAACGGAAGGTCCTGGGTTCAAATCCCAGTGGCACCTTATTCCATATATATATCCCATTTTAGTTCAAGCTCCTACCGATCGGAGATTGACTCCTCTTTTGAAGAGAAGGGCTCGCTGAGAACCGTTCCCCTTAGTATCCTTATTATTAAATAGCGATCTTGAATTGTTTAACAAAGAATGCAAGAGAGCTTACCTTGTCAAAAACATCTCTGACATTTGCTTCTGATTCTCCGAACCACATAGTTAACAATTCAGGGCCCTTGACAGAAATGAAATTCGCTTGACACTCGTTGGCGATCGCTTTGGCCAACAGTGTCTTACCGCAACCGGGTGGACCGTAAAATAATACGCCTCTTGATGGTTGCATACCGAATTTCAAGAATTTATCCGGGTGCTCCACTGGATACTGCACGACGAAGATTAAGATATTATATTATGTAATTTGAAACTCATATATGTATATTAAATCTTAATTATTTATATGTTCTTACCTGCACCAATTCTTGCAATTCCATTTTGACATTTTGTAAACCTCCGATATCATCCCAGGTGACTGTCGGCACTTCCACAATCGTCTCGCGTAGAGCACTTGGACTGCTCTTCGTCATTGCATACTGTAACAGGAAAGTACTTTCACTTAGAAAACTATGCAAATCAATTCAACATAAAATCAAGACGATAACCCACCTTGAAGTTCTCCATTGTTACAGCAAGCGAAGACAAGACTTCCGCGTCTATATGATCATCCTCCAAATCTATAAGATCCATTTTTTCACGAATCTGTTGAAGAGCCGCTTCCGAACATAAAGACGCTAAATCAGCGCCAACATGTCCGTGAGTTTCGGCTGCAATCTATTGATATATTTTTTAATATTATTTCACAGTATAAAACGTGATTATTTTCGATCTCTCGAAACATGGAAATAAATGTTACCTCTTCTAAATCGACGTCATCAGCGAGTTTCATATTCTTCGTATGGATTCTCAAAATTTCCAATCGGCCAGTGGCATCCGGTATACCAATGTCGATCTCTCTATCGAAACGTCCGAAGCGACGTAATGCCCCGTCGATGCTGTTCGGTCGATTGGTAGCTGCCATTACAATCACATGGGAGCTTTGCTTCATGCCGTCCATCAGTGTCAACAGCTGCGATACAATACGCCTCTCGACTTCGCCGTGCGTCTATATAGAAAAAAAACCTGTATGACCTTTCATTTCAAAACACGATTTATAAAAGATATTTGACTTTGCCGCGAACCTTTTCACGTTTCGGCGCGATCGCATCAAGTTCATCAATAAATATGATAGCCGGAGAATTTTTCTCGGCCTCCTCGAACGCCTTCCGCAGATTGCTCTCGGATTCACCAGCCAGTTTGCTCATAATTTCAGGACCTGTAGGGAAAAAGGGGGGATTTTTTAAATCTCTTATTTGCCTTACATTTTTATTTAATATTATTCTGGAGGTATTCACAGATTGCGTACCGTTTATAAGGAAGAAGAACGCTCCGGTCTCGTTTGCCACAGCGCGCGCAATGAGAGTTTTTCCTGTTCCCGGTGGCCCATATAACAATATCCCACGTGGCGGCTTGACGCCAATGGCTTTGAACAGAGACGGATGTCGCAGAGGCAACTCCACCATCTCCTTGATTTGCGCCAACTGCTTGCGGACGCCGCCGATGTCATCGTATCCCACAGCGTTCAATGCTTCCTCTTCCTCCTGCAAACGGACGTTTTTCATTGTCTGCATCGCTAACAAAGATACCAAAAATACAGGATATTTTTCTGACCTCTCGTTTTATCGGATCACCTTCACAATGTATCACTGTATCAGGCGCCACAATGCAAAATGGTCCCGGATCGGTTTCCACAACTTTGAACTCCACCGCACGCATACCTCCTCGTACGATAAAATTGTCATCTTTGTGAATAGGACGGTAAGCTTCCAGGAAGTACGGCTTTAAATAGACTTCGAATAGATTCCTGTAAAGAGACATGTATTTTACATATTTTATTTGTGCCATCAGAAAAATATCACGTAATTAAAAGTATATAGAAAATTAATTCTATTAAAAAAAGAGTCAACTTATAATCTTATCACAATTAGGTTTTTTAAATTATCATTTTACAGTTGCCAATTACTCATACAAAATGTAAACATACATATATCTAAAGCTTATCAGGATAACAAGTAACTCTGTGTGAGAGCGATTGACTCATAATTGGAGATTCAGTTTCAATCTCCATGTATAAATCCACAATTTTTGAAAAATTAACTGGAAGGAAGGAGAGGGAGATTTGGGATATTTAATGTGCTGTCAACTGTCCATCTTTTGATTATTTGATACACTCTCCTTTTCCAAACCTTCTTAACTCTTAAAGTAAATTGGAGAGTTGAAGGTTAGAGTACGAATAAAGTATGAAGCGATGATTCACTTCGAGAAAACCCATGTTAACATTTATCAGCAAAATCTTAATTGTTAAATTTACCCGGTGAGACCATCGACAGTGTCGTCCATTGGCAGCACATGAATACGCTTTCCATACTTGACCTCCGGACACGCTTGTACGGAAACGACGTCGCTCAGGCGTACGCGCAAATTGTTCCTTACAACTCGGTTCATGCGGATCTTCTCATCCGGGCAGGTGTCGTCCGAAAGAACGATGCACACCGTTTCCTTGCGCCTTTTACCCTTCAGCAGCACAGTGTCACCGCGAAACAGCTGCAACTCGTCCATCTTCGCCTGGGAGAGCGCAACCACGGAATTGTCATCGGCGATTGCTTCGTCGACCAGCAGTCTGTTTGGCCTGTCCTTCTTGCGAAGGATAGCCGTCGCCAAATCTTCACCACTGAAGCAAAGAACATTCATTGCATTCCAAATGCAAACAATGTATCTGCCATCTTGTTTAATATTTCATATCAAAGTATACAAAGAAAATCACATTAAAAAAACTTGGTTACCAATAAGAATATAATTATTCAAACAACATATAAGACATGAATATTTAAAATCATTGAAAAAGAAAACTAATTTCTAATAATTAGGGAAATAAGATGAAATAATATTTCTCCTCCAGATAACGTTATTTTTCTCGAAAGAAGCAGTTTTGAAACTTATTCCAAGATCTTTAAATTACTTTCCCTATTGATTTTCTATAAAATTGTTCAGAGTGCATCAAACATGCTCCTGTTTTCTGAGGATAGAAAATCGAAAAAGATAATTAATAATGACACATCGCAGACTTATACATATGTATATTGCGCAATGTATTTTATGCATCAGACATCTAAGATCTTTACAATCCTTTGTAGCGTCAAGCGACAATGACACATAACGAGTAAAATTAGCATATTCGTGAATTTCGGGCAGCGTCAAAGCGTTCCGGGCATCCGACTCTCGCGTCCGCGCGGACGACCAGCTGACGGCCCCGGGCGTCGCGAGCGAGTCCGGGCGTCCCCCTCGTCCCTATTTTGCCACGTCCGGCACGCGCGCGCAGCCATGATCGCGGCCACGACGTGCCCGAAGAGATCCGCATCCGCGGCATCCCCCGCCCCCTCGTCACCCCCTGCCGAGGGGGTGACGCGGATCCCCGCGCGAGAGCGTCGCGTCGACATGATGACATCGTGAAATTGAGTGCCGCCGCGGCCGACATACACGTCCGCATCCGCGCGACACACACGCGCGCGCGAGGAATCAGCGCGCGATCCGCGGCTGCCAGCGGATCCGCGGGCCCGGGTATTCGGGGGATACGCGCCTCGGTTTCCTCACCTCTTCGGATCACTCATCGTCTCCAACCCTCGGTTGCTTCTCCGCGCAAAAAAAAGAATCCGCACGACACACGATCACTTCTCTCGATTTTCTGCAACGGATCTAGCGGCGGAGTCACGGACGCAAATGAGGGAACCGTGTGTGCGATGGCTCGCTTCTACCGTTGCCAAATCATAGGGTGAGGCCGCGTTCACACGGGCCCGGAACGCACGGCGGCGACGACGCCGCCGGGAGGAGCCAATCGGTTTGCGGCTTCTTCGAAAATAGTAGCGTCATTTCTCCCTCCTTAACTTCCTTCCACCATGGCTCGGTGCCCTTGATGTCCCATTGTGTCCTGTAAATAGAAAAGCTGTCAAATAAACAGGAGAGAGCATTGCTGGAGATGACATTCGAGAATTGCTCCGATCGAAGCGTTAATTAATTCTGCTCCATCTTCAATCTCGAGCGATTTCAAAATTGGACAAAATCGATTAAGCTTATAATTTCAGAGTGCTTAATTTTTTTATATCCTTTTAATAATATTTTACATTTAAAATACATAAAATATTCGCTTGAACGGATTTTATGTCGAATCCTAAAATTCGAGGAACAGCGTTTAAAATCCAATCTTACATTTAAAATTATCAAAACTGAAATTGGCATTTCGAAAAATACATTTTCGAAATGATGGATAATCAAATTCTATACAAATTTTTATCAAATTTATATAGAATTTGATTATCCATCATTTATCCATAAAAGATCGTTGTAATTTTTTGTCCACCTTAGAGAAAATATTAAAACTAAATAAAAAGGTTTTATCGACATTTAACATCCCTAAATGAAAAAAATCAATTTATATATTTCGATTATCCATTATTATTTGCCCGCATTTATCCATTTTGAATTTTTTTTTGCAAGGTGGACAAAAAATTATTATTTATGGACAATTTGTGGACAATTAAATGTCAGTTAACAGTTGTGTAAAAATTTGAACTTTAACTTCTTAAAACTGAAATGAAGTAGAAAAAATGAGTTAAATCGAAATTAAAGTTAATCTACGTTGGTAAAAAATGTATACAATAGCGTCACGAGATCACATTTGAGGTCGGTTTGATCGGTCCACGAACTACCCCTGCCGCCTCGATGCACGTATGTACGGGGCTTAAGACGATTTACGTCACGGCGTAGTTCGCGGTTCACGTAGAGTAGAGCGAGTGTTCGATAAATATACACACTTGTCAAATCAAATCGATTTGCAATGGCCGGGATTAAAGGTTATTCGGCGTTTTCCCGATCGTTTCTCACGCGTGCGGCTCCCCGCGGCACGGATCCCCGCGAAATGTCATTGCCACGGGGACCGCGCGCGAAAATCGCGAAAATCGGCTGTCAAAACATAACCTCGTCGCACCGTTGTTGTCATCGACGTTTGACATTTGCGCGGCCCTCGCCCTCTTAATTAAGTTCCTCTTAATTTGATTTAAGGGCAACACGCGACTCTCGCGTCGCCGGTTTCCCTTCGCTCGTTTCTATGCTCCTTCCTGAATTTCGCAAAAACGAAAATTTGCCATCTACAAAGGTTTCGCTCCGCGACATCGCGTCGTGCTGTTTTTCGATCTAGACCCGCATTTCGAGACCATCAGTCGTTCGATACACGAGAAATTTATATAAATTTATCGCTACAAATATCACTATGAATGAAAGATTAGACAGCCAGAGATGCATTATTATGCTTATAGAAATATAGTACTTTTAATAGCATTTAACGTAATATGTAGAAATTAATTTTGTATTTTTCTTATTTCATGACACTGTTCTCTCATTATGAAACTCGTCTTCGAAACAGCGTAAGTATCTTTGCGAGCTATTATAGGATAAGACATTTTCTCTTAGAATTCGCCATAACGCCTGTTAATCAACAACATAATGTAATTCTTACGCAACTATGTGATTACAGATTAGTACTGCTAGCGTTCGCCGGTTCCATTGGAATGACGTTTGTCATTCTTGGCTGTGCATTACCGATATACAAGTTAGCGTACTTCTTTGCATAATTGATTCGTTTTGCAGTTCTCCTAGGATCATAGAATATACATGCGTAATTTTCAGAGTATGGTGGCCATTCTTCGTCGTACTGTTCTATATACTGGCACCCATTCCAACCATAATAGCACGCCGCTATACAGACGATTCGGGAAGCAACAGTAATCCGTGTTTAGAGTTGGCGATATTTATCACGATGGGATTCGTGGTGTCGTCCTTCGCTCTTCCAATTGTATTGGCGCGATCTCCAGTGGACGAGCCAGTGGTACGTTGCACATATAAATTCCCTAATAGCACGTTATATTGTAGCAACATTGCAGCAATATTGTAGCAAATATTGCTAAAAATTGCAGCAATATTATCATATTGCATTTGTAGTGCAATATTGTTGATAAATTGATTCTGTAAAATCCCTGAGTAAAAATCCCTGATACATACTCTTCGATATTCTCAGTACATACTACGAATTAAAATAGGCGCTCATTAGAGCATTCTCAGTATGTACTCAGTATATCGTAGTACATATTTCAAATATTTTCAGAATATACGCAATATACTTTTGTAATATTTTCTGAATGTTCTTAGTATCTCTTTGTGCTGTTAGGGATATTGCTAGAAATTGCTACAATATTGTGCTATAATATTGTCAAAATGTTGCTGTAAATAGCAGCAATATTGCCACAATATTGCTAAAAATTGCAGCAATATTGCTCTGGGTAGGACATAGATAGATTGCTGCAACGTTTCAACAACATTGCATGCAATATTGCAAACTTGCCGTGGATTATTGCTGCAATGTTGCTGCAATATATCGTGCTGTTAGGGTTGTTTCCGCATAAAATATGATAATTATAAATGTTGTGAAAAGTAAAAATCAAAGTTGCAGCGACATAAAATAATTTTAAATAACAGTTTTATTGTAACTAAATTAGATTTAAATTTGTCAATTAGTCAGAATATATAGATTATTTGTTCTTGTAGATACAATGGGGCGCTTGCTACCTGACATTAGCAGGTAACGTTGTCGTGTATTCAACTCTAGTCGGATTTTTCATAACCTTCGATCAAGATGATACCGATTACAACATGTGGTGAGGTACTGCTGCATTGTACTTACTCATCATGATAAAGAAAAACGTGAGTAACGTGTCAGCCTGAAAATAATGAAAGTCAGTCCTCCCAGAAATATTGCCGAAACTGATGCAACATTACAATTTTATGCTTCACCCACGGTTCATTCTCAAAGTACAGAATTTACGCTAAAGACTCGAGACATTGATTAAAAATACGTTACTTCTGCTATAATATATTATAATGCGTGAAATCGTTTCAGGTTTTTTATGTGATTAAAGAGGAAAAAAAAATATCAATCGCAGTGCACTGACTGAAAGCTATATGTTGATTCTAAATTGTACTATGAACCTTATTGTACACAGTTTACATAATATAAACCTTAATATGGATACTCTACTATATTGATGCTGCAAAGGAAAAATAGTATTATAGTGCACTAACCGGATAGAAGACCGGTGAGGCTACGCTGGAAAAATGGTACATTGGATTCTGCGCGCGTGACGAAGCAGCAAGAAAAGATAATGCATTTGATGTCGTAGATCTTTCGTATGGGACTATTCAGGTTAGCCTGAAGCGCAACAATGCAAGGATAATGTTGAAAATATTTTTTATTTAATCTAAGTCTTTCGTAATAATAATGGTAATAAAGTTACAATTTATTACTTCAGCTTATCTCTTCAATTATCCTCGCGAAAAATCGGCCGGGAATGTTCCCGAAGTTACGCTAAAATAAAATTACTTGGAAATAATTCTCAAATACGCATTTATTATATGTAATTATCATAGCTTTGTAGATATATTGTATAGTCTTATACATAGATTGTTATAACTTTTAAATAACATAAATAATTTACGATTCTATAATTTCTTAACTTTAATCAATTTTATGAGCCACCATTTTATATTTTAACGACGGGAAGAGTTCGGAAAAATTTGAGTCGATTTCGTTCGAGTAACGTTAAAATTTTTAATTGCATACATTTTTTAATTAATTTAAACGGGCGCCATTATCGTAAGGAAGAGGATTTCCGGTTACTGCGTAATCGGTCAAAATGGCGCCCGTTTAATCCGGATTTGACGTTTCGCATTCTTCCGTCCGATTTCTTAGCACGTTACGTTGGATCAGTGGTAATTGATTGATCTTTCCTTGTCTAGAATATTTCAAATTCCGAAGAGAATTCGAAGCGGCTCTCTCGCGTCTCGAATCTTTCCCCGGAAGTACCTTTTACGTATCGCGAAACTTTCGGGCGTGCCCGAAAATCGCAATTTCCAATTGTATCTGCTTCGAGTCGTGCCCGTCGAGAATCAAGGCGCGAATGGGCGCGAAAAGGATTCGAATTTATATCCCGCTGAATTTATATACGTCGACGATGAAATTAATCGAACGCCGCCATGTGCATTTATTGGAGATAGAAAATTTAGCCTCAGTCGTTAAGAAGAATCCAATTTAATTTATTGACACGTTTGTAAAATATATCCCCGGCGTAGAGCTGTATTTTGAAGATTAATGTGCGAAAAATTCATTTGCTTGAGAATTAGGTTAGAAATGCCTGAGGCTTATCTGGAATAAATCCTGCGATCGAAAGAAACTACCCGAAATAATCACGAACTCAAGTTTATCTCTTTGGAACTCGTACAATCGTATAGTCGCATACAGATCGAATTGTGCACGGTTAATATTAGGATCTCGTCGACGAATCATCGATCGAAAAGATGCGATACACTGAGAAAAATGTTTTGTATTATGAACCAAAAGTTTTGTTGATATATACCCAAGAAAATTGTTCAGTCGCTATAAACAAATATGCTATTTGTTTATATCTTGTTAAATCGTTTTGATTTAGAGAACAAAACAGTTTCGTTCTCTAAACAGTTCTGTTTTGTGCTCTAAACCAAAACAATTTAACAAGTTATAAGCAAATAACATATTTGTTTACAGCAATTAAATAATTTTCTTGGGTATATATCAACAAAACGTTTGGTTCATAATGCAAAACATTTTTCTCCGTGTAAGAGACAGATCGAATAATTTTTTTTGTATATTTTTTTATATATTTATATAATATAATTTGAACTCAAATTTTATGCAGTGCACATTTTAAAAGGAAACTAAACGTCTTTTGTCATGTAAATTTGCCCCGCCTAGGCCAATGTGTTTTATCTATTTATCTAATCACACATCTGTACCAAATCATTTCCCAGAAATTGCAATGTAAAAGCATGTAGCTCTTATTTATCTTATTTACTCGCATGGAGGAAACGATCATCTCTGATCAGTGCCTATTTTTGTTTAATTATTAAGGAATAACTATCCCGGGTGAGTTTACATTTTAGAAATGATATTTTTTATCTATAAAGTACTTACAAAATTATTCTCTTTTCAGAACTCAATTTTGTTCAAGTATGTCAGCTGACTCTACCAAAATGTCTTCTGAAATTCAAAAAGCAGAACTTCACGAATCTTCTGATCAAAGCATCCAAATGCAACAGTTACTACCAACGAGATTGGCAAGTAAGGGCGATTCTTTAGTATTAATTAAGTACAATTTTTATGAAGCCACTTCTATGTGAACATAAAACATGATGTTTCCAGGAGAAAACGAAGGAACCAGCATGTCGGGTGATCTAAGCTCTATTATTCCATATGCTACTTTAAGAATGCGCAATGTGGTTTGTTTATCTAACCAAGAGTGCGCCGATGCTATTGCTAATCATCTGCAATCGAGCGATAAGTTTATGCAGGATGATCCTGAGATAGAGCAGTTTAGGATGGAGACCGTGAGAACAATTCCGCGGTGTCTCAGCGTGAAAAGAGCTGTTAAGTCACAGCTACAGGCGAATGTTAACCGGAAGACGATAAAAAGATCGGTTAATTGGTGGAAATTGTTTAAATATAATGTTAGCTTAAATTTTGCAAAAGTAGTAATATTGATTTCATCGAAATCATGAGTGTCTATCTTTAAATGTTACTTATGTGTAAAAAATTAAGAAATTTAAATTCTTTTTTTTACATAGATTCGGATAACAATGCAGAACTTTTTATTAACAACGAAATTATGGGATCGAATGATAAAAACTATCGAAAGTCATCATGGAAGCGGTACAGCGGCATACTTTAAATTTTTGAGATGGTTACTCTTTCTCAACGTAATTTCCTGTATTTTGAGGTACGTACGATTTATCTTGATTCACAACTTATATTTATCCTATATTGATGAATATTTAGAACTGTTTTAAAGTTATTTAAAATTAAAAGAGCTTTTTTTAAATATTTATAATTTTGACTTATTTGGTTGATAAAATACTTTGCATACGTTGTTGTATTAAATTGAGCAATTAAACAAGATTTTAATTCATATTTTATATTTTGCAGTGTATTTTTTATTGTGATTCCGCAGTCTTTGAATCAGACGCTTGTGCCAAACAATATTAAAATAATGGATTTTTTAACAGGCAGTGTAAGTGCAATCATTAGTTTATCGTAAACAGCATGCTTTAAATGACACGACGCACATAGCACATGTAAATCAGACATCTTGGTTACAGGGTTTTTTATCCCACACAATAATATATTATGGTTTTTATTCCAATGGCACAGTAGACGCACCATTTGGAATCAAATATAGCATCCCGTTTGCCTATTTTCTAACACTGCTTCTTTGCTATTTAGTTACATTTGTTGTACTATCTCTCAAGTACGTTACACATTTAATGTGATTAAATTATTCGATTTGTAATTTAGTTTAACATAATAGTAAACCTTTTGTAGAGTTGTATCCTCTTATCGAAAGTCTTATGTCGAAATACGTGGAAAAGTGCACAATTTATATTTCGACAAAATATTTTGCGGATGGGACTTCAACGTATCTTCATCGAAAATCGCTGCATTGCAATCAGCATCGATTTGTAAAGAATTGGAAGAACTGTTAGCGGAAACGAGGCAGCATATACATTTGCATTGGTTTACCAAGTGTTTATTAATGATAACACGACTTGCTATAACGTCTATGGTTATATTTATGATTTGCGGTGCTGGTGCACTTGTTTGGCTGCTATTAAATCGTTACGGCATAAAAACGCCTGCAACTATCTCTGTTATGATTGTACCAGCAGTCATTACTACCATCATTCATATTTTTCCAGCGATTATCTCCTATCTAGTAAGTAGCCCGCATTTTTATTGTAATAATAGTTGATTATAATATCTATATTTTTTAGGCATTGCTAGAGCACTACAACAACAAACGCACGGAACTTTATGTGACAGTTATCAGAAATTACGCGGTTGCCGCGACGATAATCAGTACTTTATTCATCTACTGGATAATCAATAGTACATCGCACTGCTGGCAGACGCATTTGGGGGAAGAAATCTATCGGCTTATCGTATTGGATTTTATTGCTTCGCTCTTCGGAACGTGTTTTCATTTTGCACGTTTCACGTTGTATAAAAGATTTTCGACAAAAGTCGGCAAATCAGAATTTGATATCGCTCGCAATACATTAAATCTTATAT
>VBVR01002431.1:0-22633 GCA_011638315.1 Tetramorium parvispinum
GCCCTTGCCACCCCCCCTCCGCCGCTTTTCCTCCCTTTCGTTCGTTCGCACCTCGAGGTGAAGGTCGCCGAGGGCGTTAGCGTGACGAAAGAAAAGTTTCGGGCCGGAAAATGCGCGGGCAGGACAGGAAGTGTTTTGAGATTCTGCGGACGATACACGCGCGATACTGACGTACTCTTACATATATGTAGGTAATATGTTTAAGCAAATCTCTCTCTCGGCCAAACATTAAAAATGGATGGGAAAAGTTATGGACGATATATTGTCCCCGAAATTTCAACATCAAAAAAGATTAAGAAAAAAAATTATATTATTTAATCCTTTCACATCCTATTTTTTTGTTAAAAAAAAGCACTTATCTTGTTTAATTATTTTTAAAATTTTCTACAGTAAATGTACAGTATGCTGACGTAAAAATTCAAGATATGAATCTTGTATTGCAAATACAATAAAGTATTTTTAAATTCTAATAAAAGTTTTCTTCGAGATTTTCTAGGAGATGTTTTTGAGATTGCAAGATTTCATTTATCAAACGGAATAAAAAAAATAATAAATACATTAATTTAAGAAAAGATATAATAAATTAATTTAAGAAAAAATATAATAAATACATTAATTTATGAAAAGTGTTCAATCTAAACTGCAAGTGTTAGCTATGATAAGAGAATATACATGAAGCTCGAAAGTTTAATTCATACTTTATGTATAGTATAAATATTAGAAATTCATATCACTAGAATCACATTTCGTCACGCGAAAGTAAGCCTGCCTGCTATTTCAAAACTTTTGATCAATCCGAGAAAATTTTAACTTTATGCAAATAATTTGTGGTATTTCATAACGAAACCTAGCACATATTTTCTTATTAAAATTTAAAACAATTCCCTCTTAAATATCCTTCGATCTTAGTAATTCAATATTTGCTAGAAATATAATTTTTTAAACATGCTGAAACGTACGTTCCGCTGGACGTAAACGAATTAAAATTATTATGGTAATTACAACATATCAAATTTTGATCAACATTGTTTTTGCCAGTGCCTCGTCACAGGCCTTCTTGCGCCGTTGCGTGACGCCGAAGGACACCGACGACGTACCGTAACTAGTGAAAATGCACGTCTCAGAATATCCACGACGGGGTCTTTGCGCCGCGTATACGTAATGCGGCGCGTAACAGGGTAGTTTTGCATGGGGCAATAATAATCGAACGATTCTGAAAATAAATAATGACGGCTTACCGTCCGAGTATATGGGACTTCCTCCGTGCCTGCAGGCGCTGCATCCGGGTATCCCGGACGAGACCAGTGCGACTCGATCTATAATTAGAAGTTTCCACGTTACGATAATCTCGAGGGGGCGGGAAGAGGAATGATTACGCGAATTACGATGCCATTACCATCTACTCTAGAGATCGCTGTCTCAGCCAGTTAATTACGCTCGATTTAAGCTCGTCATCTCTATTCCATGATTTACGATACGAAGGGACATCAGACCTTCCATCAGACTTAAGCGATCCGTTTGCGATTAGACTCTCGGAGTCCTTCACGCGCAATTATCGTAGTCGCGAACGTTTTCGCGTCATCAATCGCGAAAATTGCTGCTCCATTTTTTTTTTCAAATAAAAATGCGCGTTCCGTTTATTTACTTTCTCGTTTATCCATTTATTCATGTTTCACGCGCTGCCGATCCCGCCGGTCGTGACCGCATTTCCGTTATTCGGCGCGCGATTACGTTGTCCGCACTTTTTAGCGGCTACCACACGATAACCTGAAGATCTACCCTGCGGGTATCGAACAAACGAATCGGAACGTTGCGCACAGCAGCTCCGAGAAGCGTAATCGCGAATCGCGTGCGTGTGTGCGTGGCGAGAGAAACTTGGATATTCGGATAAGTAAAAAGAGAAAGAGAGATCGTCGCGATAATATTATTGCACATCTTCTGTTCAACGTCGCATTATTGCGAGAATGACTTCATTCGCGTTATTCGTGTTTACTTAAAGAGGCTCGACGACTTACCAGCACTGTGGTAATGCATCTTCCTCTTGAGAGACGCTTCTGCGGGCTTGAAGTGAAAGAAGGAGGGCGAGTAGCCGCTGCCGGGGAGGGAGCTGAGGGCGTCGTCGCGATCGCGAATAACCGCGGTGGGACCTTCGCGGCCCAGGGCGGCCAGCTGGCGTCCCTTCGGCAGAAACATCGTGAGGAAGACGAAGAGCGACGTGGCGAGCAGGCCGTAGGCCAGCCAGGCCTCACGATCGCCCTCGCTGCCGGCCGCGAGCGTGCCGATCCCGCTGGAGATCCAAATCGGCAGCGAGAGGCCGACCGCCAGGCCGATGAAGGCTGCCTCCCGATTATTGTCTCGGACACCCCGCGCGCGGACCGCCAAACATGCCACTGCCACTAACAGCGCTCCGGGATACCTGGAAAGGACGAGTTTCGTTTAGCGAGGATAGTTTACAAAAATTATCGAGTATATAAGGATAATAAATAACTTGAACAGTTTGATCGAGAAATAAACTTAAAGACAAAAAGAAAGTTGCAGAATAATAAAAGATTATTAAATAACAACGTGTTTTCGTGACTCTGCAGATGGGGGTGAATGGACACGATCGATTCGACTTGTTCCTCGTAAAGGGAGGATTTTAGGAGAGGGAGAGTTTTGTATATTGGCAAAAGTTTACCCGAGAGAGGCCACTATCTGTCCGAGCGGGGTCCTGCAGGAGGTGATGGACGTTGGCGAGCTTTGGCCCGTCGCTTGTTGCTGCTGCTGCTGCACCTGGATCACCGCAGGTGGTTCGCCGTAAAACCATTGGCCGACAATGGCCACCTGCACCAACACCGCGAACACCAGCACCAGCGCCTGCAGCATCGAGAACCGAGACAAGAAAGGCCCTCGCACGATTACACTTCCCCTCTATAAGATTCACGCGGCCGTCTACCCCTGGTCGATCGCCTTTAATTAAAGGTGAACGGCCTGCGGTGACATCGGCACCGCCGGCATGCATTCTTTTAACGCGTGACGTCAGACGCGCGTGACATATGAGAAACGGAACGGTCTAACGCGAGGGATGCGCGTGGAAACGCTCCAACTTTCGACGCCGCGTGCGTTCCTCGCTTGGAAATTCAATCTCCGCTCTTGTACATCCTTCCATCTTAGGGACACGAGGAGATTGTAGATACAGGGTTATAATTACATCGTTAAAATCCTATTAATGTCACTCGCGCGTATCGGCCCACAGCCACCACTTTCCTCTAATCAAACATTTCAACGGCAGCCTTCTTAATTACGCCAATGTAATTGCATTTCACCGGGCGGGCCCATCTCGTCAGCGCGAAATGACCGTTCCGATTTCGTTTTTACAAGAGTTATCTCTCTTCTTGTAAAAGCGAAATAAAAGCGAAATCGAGGCGCCGCACCACGCCGCGCCGGGGTAGGCGAGAGCACGTCGAACGTGAAAAATGGATGTTTATCCTGTGAGGAAGTGGCCTCCGCAGGGCGAGAAGCGCACGTTCTGCCACGCCTGTCATTCAGCCTGCGCACCAACACACTGCCGCGATAATTGCCCCAGTGGTTTTTCGCGCGCGCGCGCCTATAATTAATCGTCACACGTACGGTACGATGACGCAACGCAGGGCAAGTCGAGGGGAAAAGGATGATGGAAGAATCCGGGACTCGTTCGCGACGTACAAATGACCATGCGAGATGAATATCCGGATCGGTGCGCACACCTGATGGAAAAATCGACGGAGATCGTCGGCGCGGCGTCGCTCCGCTGCGCCAAGTTTCTCCGCGGGAGGAGACGAATAAAATGAACGTTATAATTTACATTTATTTATGTGCATCTTTCGTGATGCCTACTTTGATTAGCCGTGTGGCATCTTCGCGATCTTCGTCTTCCACGCGTTCTAAAACCATTTCGCCACTCCTTTGACCGATATCGATTCCTCGGTATCTTTTTAACTTTCAATTCTCCATAATAGTTATTTCGATAGGCTTCGAGGCGATATACTATCAAGATAATTATTTGTAGATTATTTGTAGATTACACGTATTGAGAAGTAAATTCAGGACATTATTGAGTCTTTGTTTCTTGTTAGAAATTAATTTCTAAATTTAAAAAAGTGCAAAAACGAATGCTAAATTAGTCGCTCGTGATTCTGCGACACTATGTATATGATCGCTCACCTGATAAGGCGCTGGCAGGTACACACCGCTGTTCAACGAGAGCAGGAAAACGCATTTGACCAGCAGAGCGGCAAACACGAGGGCGGCGGGGAGACCTACCAACCGGAAAGCAGCGCAGGACAGCGGATTTTGGCTGAGGGAGGCAGCGGCTGAGAGACCCGCCAGGAGAAAGAGACCCAGAAGCAACGCTTGCCCCAGGAACAAGTGTCGTCTGTTTGGTGCCGTTGCTCTAGCCTAAAACAGTGCCAGAGTGAGAAAAAAAATAATTATTTTGTAAGTTTAAAAAAATAATTTTATAATTAAAGTTTTTTGTATTAGTTTTTTTTAACAAGAGCTCAGATAATATGACTGATATGAGTGATGGAAAAAAAATCTTATTGATTGTGCTACGTACTGTCATTATTTTAGTTATTTCAAAGCTAGACATTTTTTGTGTGCAAAAAGACTTTTGTTTAATTTGATTCTTCTGATTCTAATCTTAACTAAGAACAATCTTTATACGAACCATTTAATTTTCAAAACAAATGTTAAAAATTCATCAATTTTATAAATATCAAAATCTTATGTTTCTAAAATCTAAAACTTAAAGAGACGGAAAAAGATTTTTTTAAATGTTCTTTAAATATTTTAAGTTCCAGTATATTTAAATAATACTAAATGATACCGAAACGATATGCAGTAGTACTCCCAGTACCGGAAACCGACATTTAAATTACCAAATCATTAGCATTTCTCATTTTACTCGAATCTGAGTACCCTCGCTTGTTACAACTGTGCGTTATAATATCGAACTGCTGAAATTAACATTCAAACTAATTGATCCTAAATATATGGCCATTGTTCTAAAGTACGTCGTACTATACGTTTGTCGTACAATACGTTTACATTTGAAGTACAAAATGCACTTTCATCGAGTCATTCGATACGCTCGGGTAGTTTGACGCATACTACTCTGTAAGATACAAGAGTGGATTTTCAAGAGCCCTGGAAGTACCGATTTCCATATCGCTCTCACGCTATTAATTCCGTAAAGAGAATCGAGACGCGAAATGTGAATCGCGCGAGTGGACCGTAACCGTTCGCGCGTCATAATTATGCGCGGATTAAACTTGAAGTGAGCTCACGTGGAGCCAATGTTAATTTCTCCAATTAAAATAGCCGATATCTTTCTTCTCGCCCATTCGCTTCTTATTTATAAGTTTTTATTTTATTTTTTTAGTTATTTTCCATACTTTTCATTACTTTTTACTACTAGAATTCCATATTCTTTCTCTTATACATAATATATGAATAAAGAAAAAATGAGAACAATCATATTTTCATAAATCTTCGTAGTTTATATATTATCGAAAGAGAGAGAGAGAGAGAGAGAAAAGGAAATTTTTGTAAAATAAAATACTAAACTTATGAATAAATTTTTTTCAAAATTTTTATTTGTTTGACGGATTTCGTGGTTTGTTGTACAACCTATTAATCAAACTTTAATTTTATTTGTTCAATTATTCTCTGTTCAATTCAATTTACTTTCTCTCAAACTGAAATCCCGAATTTCCGATACCAATTAATCCGACAGCATTTAACTAGCTTGGCGTTTCTCGCCGAGAGTGTTCAATGGAGCGTGTCGGAGGGTGCGACCGGGAGAAAACTGGGGCCTGTCTGACGTGAGCGTAAACTGGGCCTAGGTCTCGGCGAAATTCCCTCGGTGCCGGTTACTGGAGCTTGTCGAAACGAAAACGATTAATAGTGGGTCGGCGAGGAGAGGCCGATAAACGAGTTCCTTTTCGAGCTCTATTAATCCCGCATTTGCACGATCGCTGAGTGACAAATCTTGTCGATGTTTACGCGTTCCATTTCACCTGCGGGACCAGTTTCTTTTTGAACATCACTCGGATGTACATTTTTCGTACGATCGATCAGAAAATGAAATTGCGATATCGCGAAAGCGATCGAACAGGTGATATTATTTATTACGCTCTAAAATAAAATCCAAAATAAATTTTGATAATGATAAAAAAATAAATAATAAGGAGACATGCACAGTAGACTGGCAGAATAATTTGTGGTGAATGTGTCGAGTATAAACTGAAATGAAATGGAGTGGGTTGAAAGAGAGATGTATTTTTGTGCGCGTTGAAAACAGATATAATTTATATTCAAATAAAATAAATAAAATAAAAAGATTAACAGAGAGATTCTCAAATAATGTTGAATAAATCGAAAGTGCAATTATTTGCAAAATTCAATTATCAAGATATACGATATGATTATAGATCGCACCATTCTAAAGAATAAAATTTTTATCTACTCATAATAGAATTTAATTTCAGGAAATATTCAATATTCATTGAGAGATGAAGAGAAAAAAAATTAATTATTAATTATTCGCTCTGTAAACCTCTTTCCCCCGGGCAAGAAATAAAGCATTCACAACGAACGAACAAAGAGATAATATATGCATTAACTGTTTAATAATTCCGGACCTACCTTGAACAATACGAAGACCTCAAAGCCGGCCATGAGGAGCATCGCCGCGGCGCTGAGGGCGGCGAGCGGCAGCGCCCAGGGTCGTTGCTTCAGCAAGGACTTTGCAGTCGGTCGCATCTCCACCTCCTGGCTCTTCCTCACGCCCGGCGGCGTCCTGAAGACGGTGATGGTCCGATTCGGCGCTGGCACGCTGATGACGCTCGCCACGCTCGCCAGGCCGTGGCCGATCTCTGACGGCACCAGGAAGAACTCCGTCGAGAGTTCATAGTCCCGAGAACGCGAGGCCCGCGTCGCCGTCGCCGTGATTCCGCTCGACGGGCCCAGCCAGCCGGCCGTAGCCGTGGCCCATGACAGGATAATTGGGCCCAGCCTCATTGCGACATCGGCAGCTGTTTCTTTTTTTTGGGGGGCTCTCTTCCTCTCCTCTCTTTCTTCTTTTCTCTTTCTCTTCCCTCGCGCGTGTACACGTGCGTGCGAGCTCGCGTGCGTGCGTGCTCGTGGTCGTGATCGCCGTCGTCGTCGTCACCGGGACATCACGCACCGTCTCCTGCGTGCGCGCATCCTTGCAGTCACGCACCCGTGCTCGCGATCTCGGTTAGGGTTCACCGGCTGCGCCTGTAAAACCACACTCGTGATTAAATGATACTCGCACACCTCCGATCCACGTCAATCAGGCTCTTCAGTCTGTTTTACGTGATTTCTTAATCTGATAACGAATAGATGGAGTTTTTCTAGAATCACGAATCTTGTTGTTCAAACAAGGTTTTTTTTCCACAAAAATAGATGTAGGTAGCACTTTGTAAAACTACTTGATTTGTCTATTGTTCGACATAGTTTCCAAGTTGCATTCGAAAATTATTTGTATTTAGTATTTGATAAATTTGATAAATCAATTAGAATTGACTTGAAACTGATTGAAAGACAGGCCGCGAAGTAACCGCAAAGCTTAGCTCGCTGCTCCTGATGCTCAACATTCGGGAAAACCAACTCCGGCTTCCTCTCGTGGGAGGGGATCTCATTAACGGAGGAATGCCGGATCGCATTAATGATTTATGATCCCTCTTGCCGTTGTACTCGCGTGTCAAATTCGCTCGTGTGCTTCGGCGTGTTTTACGCTCGAGCCTCTCGAATATTTTCAATCATATCCTCCCAGTGCACATCGAGGCTATCAGAGACGCGTATCAGCTTCTCTCGCATTGCGACCTGATGAGACTTTAAGCCAACCGTGCCGTTTGCCTGGTGAGTGGGATTCCGGGTCTCTTTACAGAGACCGCCGGGGCTGTATACAATAACGTAATATCCGACCGAAAGCGAAGAAGGGCAGAGAGAGAGAGAGATCGATGGATTCCCCAGTGTTAATGATCAATTAGGCCGCGCCTCGCGTTTAAGCGGCGGATAGGCGCGTAACTTCAACAACGATCTGCATGCGCTAACGCCGTTAATTACAACGTCGTTAATTACGGAGCGTGTTCAATTGCGCGCGGAAATTGTTTAATAACCGGAGGAACGGGCGTGCTATGGTATTACTCGGGCGGACGCGAACGGATACCCGGTCCGTATGTACATACTTATTGCCGGTGCCAGGCATGAGTAAACCGCTCTGCCATGCACTCGCCCGGTCTAACGCCATTAATTATTACGAACAGGGTCAGCCCCAGTAAGTAGAGTGAAGCACGGACGGAATGAAACACTCAACTCGAGGATCGAGTAAAGAGCCAAGTATCACGATACTCCGGACTCCTCAGCTTCGCGCCAAAACCGTAGAAGGACGGAGGTCCGTCCGTGCACGCCGCTTCGTCCTTTTTCGTTAGTCTATTCTATCTCGAATATGCAGTTTTACAAATATATTTGTTGCTTTCGATCAACATAGCTTCAATAGTGTAACAAAGTAATAAAATTAACCACGATTAATCACTAATTTTCACTACTTTAAGGATCACAACATTGATCCATTTATGTCGTGGTGAACATGAGTGTCGTGGAGTTCATAAAAAAAGCACATTGTAACAATCTGTCTGGAGATGTAAAATGTCTGTGTATACGTCATTAAAATTCACACATATTAAACTAATTATTTATAATATTAGAAGAAACGAATTGTTTCATTTGAGAAAAAATTCCAGAGATGACTCTTACAGGCTCTTTTTGAACATTGAGCTTCCTTCTCGTCGAAACGCCAAATTATTTGGACTCATTCCTTCCAACCCGGTCACATGCAATATCCTGATTTGATCCACTCGTCACAGGATCTTCGACCTTCGTTCGCGCACGCGCGCGCGCATGTACGCGCGTATCCTCTCGACTTTTTTTTGCTCTAAGACCGATAGGACCAGGAGGACGCGCGGATTAGGTGATCGTCTCTGATCGCTGGAAACTTTATCCGGGGTGACGAGGACGACGATCGCGTGATCGGCGGTCAACGAAGCGCACGTCGTGAACGCCACGCTCTCACTGAGCTCGGCGCGCTGGCATTCGCGATGGCCAAACCGAAAGCAGACTGGAGTCAGTTCCGTTCCGGAGGTGAGGCCTATCCGTTACAGAGAAGTCGGGGAGATGGTGATGACGATGCAGAGGCGGCGGTGGTGGCGATGGCGAGGAGCAGGAGCGGATACTTAAAAGAAATTCCATCTCGGACGACGCACCGCGTGCGATTAAATAATATCAATCCGGGTATAGGAAGACGATATCGTTGCACATATGAAACAACATCAGTTACGTTCTTATCCGAGGATATTTGTACAACAATGACGAATGAAGGACTAATAATTATATTGAATGTTTAAAATTTTTTTTTATCAAATTCAAAAGATTGTACTGTTAAACAACTGACTATAAACAATTTAAATTTTGTACGGTTCGGATATTTAAGCATTTCGAGGAATGATTTTTTAAATGTTCAAGATTCTCAAGAATTTCAAGACATTTGAAACTTTCGTAATTGCTTAAAACTTTCAAGAATTTTGAATAATTTTTCGAGTAATTAAAATCTTTAAATTGTCCGAAATGAAATGAAGAGAATTCCTATAACTACAATCAGGTTTAACTATGTACGCGATTGCACGAAATTGCAAATTATTTGCCACACTATAGTCCGATCCGCCCCTGCTGAGCAGAGCACAGAAACCGGGAGAGAGAGAGCGAGGAAGAGCCCGAAAGAGCGAGTGGCAACGACCCGGTGTAGCTGGTCCTTCGATGTTGAGGACCGATCCCGACCGGCGACACATTTACATATCTCACGTGTAATAACCTCGAAAAAGTTTTAACAATGGCCCGAGGTTCGCCGAGGTTCGAGCGAAAGGCGAGGAGGCATAAAGGCGAGACTGAGGGAAGCCAAGTTCAGCGGACGAACCGTCTGAAATCTCAAAGGATGACAGAGGGCACGTCTGAGAGCGGATGCTAGCTAATTAGCTTTTTATGAAAGTCTATCAATCATCGAAATTATTTTTCCATTAAATTTGTTCTTCTTTTTAAGCATGCACTTTTATATACATATATATATATATATATATGTGTGTGTGTATAAAATGTACTATTTTATCAAATAATAATCGTCGCCACCACCGCCGTCGCCGGCGATTCTCCCTTTCGTAAAAGTCAAACGCAACCTGTCTCGTTTCGAGAGATCCAGTTTCACTAACAAAATTTGGTTAAAATAAAAATACCTAAAATCCATAAATTTATTGTTGAAGAATCAGCGTAATCTTGTCAAGTTGTAGCTTAATTTAAAGATGTGAGCCTTCAAAAATGATGTATTAGCGCTACCAGGTTGGGTCTTTTGGTAGGTACATCGCGTAAAAAACAGAAAGTTGAAATTGTTGTCCCTCTGAAAATGGTTGGGTAACATTCGTATTCGGGGAGTTTGAAACTTTCAAAGACTCGATATTTATGTTTCCTGCCAGCCTGCCGGTGATCTGTAACATTGTTGCGGGACACCGCTGTTTCGGATGTCCACGAGTGTGTACGTGGAAAAAAAAATAAAACGCGCATAAAAATTCGCCGCGTAATTCCCTCTTGCGTATCGCGCCGTAAATCGGCCCGAGAAAAAGAGGCCCGCGGTTAAGGAGCGAGGACCCGACGACCGCAACGGTGTACTCACAGCCTCCACGTTCGAATGAAGCGAATAAGAGGTAAGAACAGCATTGAAAAAACAGCGAATATATACTGTAAGTAAATCTCGTAATAATAAACATGCTTATTTTTACAACCGATCGGTTGTCCTTGGGATTCTCAGTTTCTCCCCAAAACGAGGCGGCGCGGAACTGCAAACTAAGTGCTTGCTCTCCATCGATTTAAATTACATCAGTAGCAAATATACGTTAAAGGAAAATATTCTATTGTCTAATCAATTTAGGTATTTTTATTTTAATCAAATTTTTTTTAGTGAAACTGGATCTAAACTTCGAAGCGAGACAGGTCGCGTTTGACTTTTGCGAAAGGGAGGCTCGCCGGCGACGGCGGTGGTGGCGATGACGTTGTCACGGGAGAGGCAAGAAACGCAAGGTATGTTGGGCACTATTGCGGTATGGCCGACGTATGTACGTACGGTTTGTCCGGTTTTCGAGACAAAGAGTTCGTCGAACCCCCGGCCGTTCGATCTGGCGGCAGCGACGCGGCTACCGAACGCGCTGCGTACCGACGACAACCGTCCGTGTGACGTGCGACGCGTGCACCCACGTGCAATCTTTGCGCGCGCCGCTCGCACGTGTCGCGCGAGAGAACGCAAAGAAGAGAATAAGAAAGATTCTCTCTCGATCGGGATTATGAAGACTCGAGCGTTCTTCAATGAATCAGCATGACAATAAAAAAAGTTATTTGTCTCAAGATGGGAAGTAGTTAAAATGTATGTATCCCATACTTGTCGTCTATTACGAAAGAATTTAGAATTCGGTGGCAATTGAGAAACACGGGGTCTTTCGAAAGAGAGAACGACTTCTTGTACACATACGCACGTATAAACCCGTCGGGAAGGAAGAGAGAGAGAGAGAGAGAGAGAGGGAGAGGGAGAGAGATTGTCTCCTAGTAATGCCCGACCACACCCGGCCACTTTCTCCGCCGAAGCCAAAGTCACTCCGACACCACAAGTTACTACCCTTAATGACGCAAGCTGCCCACGCGATTTAGCGTGAAGCACGTAGCGCGCTTTCGTTCTGGACGGGTCCGCGAGAGGTAGAAGCGAAAATTACAAGGCGCAAGAAAGAGTAATTAAGTCGCCGATGGCGGGCAGGTAGCAAATTACCCGATCGACCCTGACCGAATTTCGATAGTGAAGCGCGAAATCCTTGTCCCCGTAAGCACTTCCCTGAGTTAAACCCTTCTCAACGTGTTACATTACATCTTGCGTAATATTTAATATGGGTGATAAATATATCTGTGCAGGCAGTTTAAGATAATACAAATAGGATCGCTCGCCCTAATGAATCTCTTGAATTATTTTCAAATTACTTGTTGATACAATAAATATATACATATAATTACCGATCTTTGAATAGCAGAAGAAAGAAGAATTTGTACTTGTGGTGAAACAAATTCACCAGACTAATATAAAATATAATCATAGATTTCTAAATTTTTGTCTTATTATTATAAAAAACTTATCGGAATATTATATTTGTGCATACAATGCATGTATATAACAAAAGTTTCTTAAAAATTTTTTTAGAATGCAATATTAATGTAATACATATCAGTATTATATGCACGAACGTTAGAAATAAACAAACAGATAATTCTTTATTTAAATGGAATTATTGATACGCTGATAATCGGTGGTAGCTAAACGCGATGTTACCTTAGCGATAATTTCCGACTGAAAGAAACGGACGACGTCTCACGATGCCGCTTCATTCGGTTGTGCGAAATTCCTTCCTGCGCCTCGAGGGAACCCAAAAAGTTACAGTGCGCTGGACCGCGGGCATTCCTCCCTCCCTCGTTCTCTCTCTCTTTCTTTCCCGAATCAGAGAGTAGAGTGGAGTCGCTTGCAACCGGTTTCGACCAACTACAGCTAAATAAAGGTATGCACACATACAGACGCGTATATACACGCGCGCAAGGGTAGGACACGGCCGTGTCGTTAATTGCGCTCTCGAAAAATTTCGCTCGCGAATTTTCGTCGTGCTACCGTCGTCTAAGACGATCCCGAGGGGAGTTGCGAGCGTGTAACGCTCACGTTATTGCGGAAACATTTGCCGCGCTGATGAAGAATGCGGTAATGTCTTGAAGAAAGTCCCGATGACGTGCCGTTAATTCAACGTGTATAATTATATAAAACGTGGTGATAGAAAAGAATTCAGGATTCCGAAGAAGAGGCTTGTTACCGTGCAATCTTGGACTTGGGCCGCGAGATCGGTAGCCCTCGAGCGGTAACAGCGTCGAACGAGCGAGGAAAAGATCTGGCTCCTTAGGCACATCCTTCCTCTCTCGTAACTTAACCCTTTGATTTTCCTTCCCTCCCCCCTCTCCCGACCTGTGCAATCCACATGTGCGCTACAGGGTTTGATGGGGCATCGATAAATCGAGGCTTCCATCGCGATTCATTTGAATATAAATCTGACTGTCTACACGCTCTCCCTCGCTTACTGTACAAGATCCTCTCGCAGGATCGGAAGGGAGCGATAACGCTAAGGACGGTAAAGAGCGAGTGGGCGAAGGGAGAACGAAAGAGAAAGAGAAAGAGACAAAAAGGAAAGCCCCTTTTTTCGGTTGCGTATCCACGGAGACCACAAATCGACCGCGATGATTGGCCGTGCAGGATTCAGAGCTTTTTGGCGTTCTTATTCGGCGGGTCTTCCCGTCGTCTTCTTTTTCTTTCTCTCTTTTTTTTTGTCTTCCCTCGATTCTCGGCCTCTCTGTTCGGCGACGATTTTTTTAATGCCCTTGCGCGATGTCCATGACTCGGGCGGTCCTCTCGGACCGACCATGCAAGTGAACGCATCCTGACGAAAATTCATTCGGACAATTTCGCACGCGCGACCGCATCCTCATTTGAAATTCCATCGGCCCGCCTTGCTGATGCTTGCCAATAAGGATGATCGCAGCGGATGCAGCTGCGCCACGTAACGATCTCGTAAAATCTTCGAAACGGTTATTCGCGGCCGGGTCGCTCTTGGGCGAAATTCTTTCGTCGAGTGAGATCTACCTGGCATGCAGGGCGAATAAGACAAGTAAATAGACAAGTAAATGCATTGCGTGTAATAAATTGAGAAAAATGTTCACCTTGGTTGGAAATCAAGTCAGGACTGTCCAATCTTGTGTTCGCGGCTCGTACGGTTGTTAATCGATATTGTCAAGTATGTAAATCGAGGGAGAAAGATGAAGGAATTTTCTAAAAGAGCAATGCATTATGCAAGAGTTTAAGAATGATCATTATAATTTTGCGGTATTAATCTTGTCTGCGATGTATATCTCAACACGAGACGCAGTTCTCCACGGCTACTGTCCAAGTGTAATTTTCGTCAAAAATAAAACAACGTAGCCGGATGATTTTACATCGTATATAGGTAAAGAAACAAAAATATATCAAAACTAACATTGCAATATATTGTTGAATAATAAACACAGATTACATTACATAAATTTATGTTTAATATGTGCAAATGAATATAAAAATGTAAAATAACAAGCTCCAAAATTATTGTTTTTATTAGAGTTTCTGCAGGAGATGTTCGAAATAATTTTCTGCTAAAAAAAAATAACTATTTTTATTTTTATCTTATTATTACTTTCTTTTGTGCACAATAATTTAATACTTATTCTAGAAAAATCTCGTTTAGAATCTCATTTATAACATTTTGATTAGGTACAAATACTGAATAGTAATTAAAATCTTAAATTTACTCGTACATATATAACTAAATATTAATTTGTATGTAAATGTACTTTACGCTTTACTCATTGTCAAATATTAATTAGATAGTGCTATATATTGCAATATTGATTTTAACCGCGTTTTATGCGTGGCGTCGATGCACGGAGAGCGGCGGCGCGTATTATTCAAGAAATTTTTATTAGGCCGACCAAGGCCGAAAGCTCGCCGCGGAGCCGTATCCGAGGAAGTCGACGAGAGGAAGGCGTGTACCGCGCGCACGAAAGGGCCGTCTTCTTATAACCATAAATATCGCGTATAAATGCATATAGCGTAATGCTCCATAAATCCGACGTCGGCCGAAAAACGAGAGCTGCGCGCTCACCACGAGGGGTGTCTGTAATTAAACGTGCATTGTCCCAAAAAATTCGCATTATTAGCAACATACTTTTCCAGCGGTTTTATCTGCAACTGTCAGACGAATCGCGCAACTCAAAAATCAGAATCAAGAAAATAATCGAGGGAGATATTTTTTCACAAATTCGACCGAGAGACTGATTTGACCCTTCACGAGTCCTCGACGTATCGATTCGATGGCAAGTTTGACGCGGTGGTACGGACCCTTTCTTACATACATAATAAAATCTCCGGGCTGGCGGAGAAGATAGGAAGAAAGAAGGGGGGGGGAGGAAAGAGGGCCCGTACGGGTGAGCTCGCAGTCCGCGTGTCTACGCGCGCTCACGACGCGGGCTAACGATATTTATTATACGTCGGCGATGAATTATGGGCCGTTAAGTCCGGCGTCGTGACGGGACGGGACGGGATCGGGGCCCTTCGTACCGAGCTGGCATCACCACTGCGTCCCGGCCGCCCGGAGGAAAAACGCGGGGCTCGTACGGCCGCGCCGCGCCGCGCCACGCCGCGCGAAATGAAATATTTATTCCATTACAAGACGCGCACGGCCCGTATTGTAATACGCTGGACCGTGCTGCGCTTTCGCGGCCCGCCGTCTGTCGGGTTATCGCGATGCGTCCCGAGGGAGCCACGAGAGAAGCCTGCTTGCCCGATTATCAGGCCGATTTCTACGAGCTGCGTTCGCTGAGACGCGCTTTGCTGTTGCTCCATCTAAATAATCCCTTTCAAACTCTTTAGAAATTACAGACACTATGCGGAAGAAAAAAAGATTAAGACAAATAAGTTTCTGAAGAAAGAAAACAAGTCGCGCTGTACCTGTAGGATGAGTAAAGATTAAGAAGATCTGTTTGATTAACCGCAATCGCTAATTATATAAATCTATTGTGACGTGTGAGCTAGCGAAGAACGAGAAGTATAATAGGATCAGTGTACCATTTGTGGCCACTGCTTCATTTCTGGCCACATCGACAGTTTTCGAATTATTTAATTTATCTTCCTGTTGACTCTATATAGTAGATAAATTTTGTTTTTACAGTATTTCTGCTGATCACGCTCACTTGCTGTATGCATGTGTAATTGGTTTCATGACAAATCTAAATACTGGCTAAAAACGGTGAAATTGGAACTTATGATATAATTCTTATTTTTAAAACATTTATTTAATTTTATTTGTTTGCCAATTTTAAATTTATTATCTAAAAGATTTTTAATCCTCCAATGGACGCGTCAAAATTTAAAACATAAGAAGGCGCATGGGGTGTAAATTATTCTCCACATTATTTATGCTATAATAATAAACAAAAATTATTTATACTACAATAATAAACAAGAAATGAAAAATAATAAACTAATTATTATTTTTCATTTTTTATTTAATATTATTCATTCATGCATATTCATTCGTGCATATATCTTAGAATATATAAACAAATCGGATTTTTAATATTTTCTTGTTAACAATTGATTCTATACTAAAATGCGTCTAGAACGCTTATGTGAAATCTAGGAAAAATGAAAGTCTGGGGTGTAAAATACACCCCGCGCGCCTACTGAAGTTAAGAATATATTAAAGTAGTTAAAGTTATTAGATAATGAAAATAATTTAATTAAAATTTATATCTTTGAAAATCCTTAAAGTGGCCACAAACGGTGCACCGAACTATCTTACAATCTTACGGATTATTTTTAAATCGAATCGCTGGAACGAACGGCTCGCTAGTGAAGGCCTTCGTGCTCTGGCTTCCGCGATGAGGGAAAACCCTCGGTGTCCTGCCGCTTCCTACCCGTGGGAAAGTGCGCGCGTGCGGGCGACAAGACCGTTTAACAGTCCCCTGGTAACGGTAACGGCGGGACTCGCGAGGAATCGCGAAAAATCACGCGCTTCGAGCCTTCACGCGCGCGGTTGATGAAGAAACGGGATGCGCGTTGGAGTCCCGTAGTCGATTTTCGAAAACCGGCTCCGCGAGCCGTTCCCGGCCGCCTCGCGCGCGCTGTTACGCCCGTCGAATCGCGCGTTTACTGTTATGACGATCCGCGGGAAATATAGCGATTGGACACCCAGCTGGGTGTCCCTCCTCGCTGCCTTGCTCGCGGCGAGCGTAATTTATGAGGGATTCCCGAAATTAATTACGCCCGCGAGCCTCCGCTCGGCTCGCGATTTTTTCACGGCTTAACGAGTCGCGCGAACGTGTCTGACTCGTCCCGGCGCCGAGATAAGTTAATTAAAAGTCAAATGTTAATTTAAATGAATTAATCATGATTAGGCGTCGACTGGAATTTTTGTCCCTTCGACGACGCGATCGTTAACCGTCTTGCATTGCGAATGATATTTCTGAAAACCCTCTAGGGCAAGGATTTTTTTGACGTTTAACGCCGTCTTGTCCGGAATCAATTGGAATTGATATGATGGACATGCAAAGTTCCGAAAAGTTAAAGTAATCCTGGAAATTGAAAACTAAGACAATATCTCCAAGAATCATATACAATTATAATATAATAAAATAATAAATTTTAGATTTTAGATAAATTTTTAGATCATTTTAGATTATTGTAATATAATAAAATTATATAATAAATTTTAGAATTATATAATTTTTTAGGACATTTTTACCATTGCTATTTTTCAAATTTCGGCATGTTTTTCCGGCATGCTGGATACTTGTGTAATCGGTCAAGTGGCTGAGTTGCGGTCACAGGAAAATCTATGATCTTGCTTTCTGTTTGTGTGTAAAGTAGAACTCCTGCCGCTAATCTGAACGACACGCCAGTTGGGTGACATTCCGGTTCTATTAATCTATGACGCAACGCGATTAACTCACGACGGACGATAAACAGAAACGAGTCTCCGATTCGAATGGAAATTATCAGGATTTACGGAAGAATTCAGTCGACAACATGGAGAGCCTGAGTGAAGGCGATAAGGCTGTCTTGAAGACAATCTTCGATCCGTTTCAGTCGCTCGCTTCAACTGATTTTTCAAGCTTCCAGGAAGTTGGTACGTGACTAGTGGACAGTATAATATAGCAGTTATTAAAATCTGTTATCTATCAGAAAACGTTTAAAATAACAATATTTCTCTTTACGGCAAGAGTATCATAGTTATTATAATAAATTTAGTATTATTTATTCATATATTTATAATTAATCGAAAAATACATTAGAAGAATGTATGGGAATTTCTTGAAACTCTTAAGTGTAACGATTTAAAGCTAAAAATAATAATATGGGGAGATCCCTCGTAATTTTGCGCATAACTGCGCTGCGCGCGATTTAAAGCTGAGATTGCCATTCAATCTTAATGACGGTATAATCGAGACACTTGTTGCATTAGTTGGTCACGATTCAAACCGCAGACTCCTCAGCGCGCTCGAAAAATCCGTGGACGCTTAAAGCCCGTGGGTAACCGCATTCGTCTGGCACAAAGTACTTATATTCCGGCGCGAATCACTCTCACGCGAGACATTCAGATCGTCATGAATATGCAAGGAACTGCGCGATGCAATAACAGATCAAGTTTCTTGTTGTTGTATCAATCCTCAAGGCTGCCCAGCATGTCGCTCTGGAAAAAATTGTTACAGCTTGGTCGAGATGTTTCTATTCCATTCGCCATATTCACCTGGCCTTGCATCTTCGAATCAACACTTACTCCGATCTGCACAAAATTTCTTTGATAGGAATACCGTCTCTTTAAAAAGTTGCAAAATCTGTCGTAAATATTTTTTTATTCGAAAATCTAGGAAATTGTGGGAAGATGAAAGTATAAAATTATTTAAACGATTGTCAAAGGTCATAAAAAATGGACAATAACTGAATAAAGATCCAATTTTGAATTTTAAGAAACCGAACAAATACTTGTTAAAACTCAATGTTTTATATTTTATGTCAGAATAAAGATAAAATATTTTTATTTTTTATTTTTTGAAATGGGAAACAATTGAAATATTTAAAATACGCAATTATAAAATGGAACTTTCTGTATATAAAAGCTATGTGAATAATATATTTTTTTTAACATTCCATTAAGAAGAGGCGACGGACTTCGAGGAGGATCGTTTAGAACCGGATGTATTAGATATTGTGAAGAAGGCAATAATCTGCGCAGAAGAGAAGAATTTCGACGAATCTTTCCGGCTGTTCCACGAGGCGTTAAAAAAGACACCTGACTCGCCATCGATATTAAATGACAAAGCGCAAGCGTTACGTTTGGCGAATCGAGATGAAGGTAAATTTAGTTATCGAAAAAGATTTATATACAAATTTCACAGACGAGAATTGTATTTCGATTATCGTGCAAATTTTTGTTTAGACGCGTTGAAGGATTTGCATTTGGCGGTGGAATTGAGCGAAGGAAAAGGAAAGGTGGGCATTCAAGCACTCTGTCAACGCGGTGTCCTTTACCGTTGGATGGGGCAGGACGATAAGGCCAAGGAAGACTTCACTCGTGCGGCCAAGGCTGGCTCGAGCTTCGCTAAATCGCAACTGATCGCTCTGAATCCTTACGCAGCTATGTGCAATGCGATGCTGCGCAAAATGACATTCAATGCCAATCCTTAATCTAACGTATAATTGTGGGTCAAAACAATGACCACTTAAAATAGATATATAACGCTTTTATTTTATTTTTATTTCCATATAGACAAATCCACGAGCGGATCCACAATACCTACAGATCCTGATATAATGACAGTCGTAAAAGTAATAATATAATAATAATAATAATAATAGTAATAACAATAATTATCATTGGAAATTTTACATAAAAATATAAATTATCTGCATTAAACCCCGAATATGTATATTCATTTAGTAAAATCGGATCTAATTTCTGCTAAAAAGGAACTCGCGCTAAATCGCCGAACAACGAAGAAAACGTCAAGTTCTGTACCCGTAAAGATTCCTTCTCTTCCAGCTAAATTGGTTCTCCCTAGAGTCGAAGATTTACATCTAACGGAGAAAACTCGGTGCGTATTAATTAACTACATCATCGGTAGACATTGATCGCATTGAGAGAGATTGAAGACTTCGAACAGTACCCACAATTTATTCAACGGAAACTGATAACGAAATTACGTCTAACGATTTTCTCATATTACACATATATATTCGTATAGATTCGTATAGATCTATATATGTATAGAATAAAATATGCCTTATATCACGCTTACGCTTTTTAGAGACAATACTTTACATTCACGCCAGTTACGGAAAATTCTCTCCATGCAAAAGTCACAAGCGATTTTTCCACTTGTTCATGAACGTATCCTTAAATGCAATAAATGTGGAGAATCTGCTACAGTCGATTCGTTAGATTCGTGTGTCAAATCTGATACACTCGGATTAACGCACCGCAAGCATATATCGGTTTCAGTGATGATTAATGCGACAATTAATATAGCTGTTTGTCCCAGCAAACATGAAGCTAACTACTGCCCGGCTCTCACATTCTAAACCATAACAAAATCTCGACTCGTATTAGATTTCTCGCTCTCCGAACCTTCCTCACTGCCATCCTCTCCTTCGGCCGAATCGGACGAAGTTTTCCTCTCATCACTAGGCAAAGGTAACTCCTCGTTAGACATTTCCGTCGCTACAGCTTTCTCTTCTCTGAGGACGTAAAAGTACAAATAGGATTAGAGATTCTCATATTATATTTAATAAAATATGAATCGCAAAACTTACTGAACTAATGGCGCATCCTCAGAGTCGGAATCTTTTTCTTTCCTTCTTTTCTTTTTGCTGCTTTTCTTGTCGCCGTCCGACGTGGGACCATAATAATCATACTGTAAGGATATTTTTGAATCATAAATGCTTTGTCACTGTGACCGATGATTGAATGAAATCAACTACTAACTTGATATAACGGCCAGAAGGACGCAAAGAAGCCAACATCTGCTGTCAGATTAGGTAACAGCCACAGATGACATCTACCTAACGTGGGTACCCACAGAAGACAGAACACGATCATTCTAATAATAGCCAGTGCTAATATAAATACGAGGAATCCCGCAGCTGCGACACTCAGGTAGTAAACTCCATGACGAATAGTTAAGGGCCACAGTGGGAAGAGACAGACTCCTATTGCGCCTAAGACTACGAGCGTACCGAAGAACCAATAATACACAGGAATTGGCTCGTATATCCACACATATGCGTCATTACAATCCACAAAGTACTGTTCCATGTGCATTTCAAGTCTTACCTAGAAACATACATATCTCTCGTTAAGGAGACGAAGAGAATCTTAGTGTCACGAATAAACTTTTACACTTACTTTTGGCTTTTTCTTGTGCTCCTTCCGTTCGTCAAGTTTCTCCTCGCTCTTCTCATCCTTCACCACTGCTGGCGCATCTTTGCTTTCCTTGGAGTCCTCCTTATCTGTAGCTTTCTTGTCCTCTTTCTTGTCCTCCTTAGTCTTCTTCTTAATGCCTCGCATTTTGTTGAGCTCCTCTTCCGAAATCACCACCTTTTTGGCCCTGTGAAAGAACTTGTGCCTGAGCATCAGATCCAAGAACTGGGAGACCTGCTCGCGGTTCTCAAACACTGTGCTCCAGGGTGAGTTTTCCAGTAAAGCGTCAATCGCGCGCGACCCAGTGAAGTATTCGACATTGTGGGCCCTATCGAACTTGGTCTTCTTTGACGGTACATTATTGCGGATCCACTTGGCTACCGAGTACTCCTGCTTGGACGGTTTGTCCTGAGCGATCTTGGTATCCAAACTGGCTACTTCCTGTTACCAAAAAAAAAAACAACAACAATGACTGTTAAACATCTTCATACGAGGGAAAGGGAAACGACGTGGAGTGACACGGGAGGAAAGTGATGGTTCTTCCGGAAGAAAATCACAGGAAGCATCTCGAGACTTGTCTACGTCACTATCGGCTCTTATCGGCGGTGACACGTTTCGTGAAAATGACAAGGGTTCGCGCACGAGGACGCGTGTGCGGGCGATTTTGCGCCGTGCATGAGCTCACTTGCACGTCCCGCGGGGCGACACGCCGCGATTCTGGCGATATGGCCGTATGCGATGCTTACATCTTTGCGCTTCCTGTTTTTCCTGCGCTCCGCCATGCTGTAAATCCCGTGTCACGCTTGCGCGCACAGATCCGCTGCTCACGCTGCCGGCCGCTGAAGCTGCTGCGAACTGGCATATGCGAACTGATGCGAACCACCGCAGTGACGCGCACCCTGAGTCCTGAGCAAGCACGCTCCGTGAATTGGCACGCGGAAACGATCCCCTCGACACCGTCCGCTCGCGTTTACTCCTCCTTCTTCTTCTTCACCTTCTCCTACCCAGACTCCAGAGAAATTCCTTCGCCTTTCGGGACACGGAGATAAGCCTGAGAGACGGACACGGCCCGGTTTTAGGTGATCTGCGAACGCGCGACGCCCTCTGCGGAGGTCGGAAAACGTGTACATAAACTACGTGGCCACGGTTCACGTTTCGGCCGAAGGGTAATATGCCATATGAGCACAATTCTGTTCCGTGCTACGTACACGAAAAGTCGGTAACATTGAGTTACTGATTCTTCAGTATGTTAGCGAGCGAGATGTTAATAAGAGCGAGCGAGAGATCAATAAGAGCGAGCGAGAGATCAATAAGAGCGAGCGAGATGTTAAGGGGATGCTGGATACCGACATTACAGGTCCATTTTGTAATGGACAAGAAATCATCGAATTGGCTTTACGGATAAAAAAATGCTTTGACAGGTATAAAGTACGAACGAGAACAACCTCTGCTGTGCACAATTAAAG
>VBVR01002432.1:0-22622 GCA_011638315.1 Tetramorium parvispinum
GTATCCGCCTCAAACAACTGACTTTCCCTATCAATGGCTGTAACACTAGGCGGAAATATGAAATATGAGAACTGTAGTGAAATTTATATATATATATATATATATATACTGTGAAATGATGTAATAGCATTTATCTTATGTCCCACAAAAGAAATTGTTTTAAATATTGAAAAATAATATGATAGATTAACAACAATCATCTTTTTTTCCAGTAACTTAAAATTTTTTAATTTTTGTGATTTATTTAAATAAAAATTAGTTTTCACAATGACTTTTTATTACTATACAAATACATAATAAGTAATATATGTTCTTTGCATGTTTACAGCGTTTACCTCATTTGTGCAACTATACAATGTATTTACATTACAAGTTTTTAAATTACACTTAACTCTTTGGCATTACACTCAAGTGTTCTTGTGGATTAATTACGTACGAAATGCACGATTTAAATTACACAGAACGAACTTACATTTTCTTTCAATTCATCATTCCATCGATTCGTCAATAACTTCAAGATCAACAGTTTTGCTTTCGTTGTACCGACATCTCAGAAGCTGCAACTGCCATCCATTCGTTAGTCGTCGACTGGAACCATGTCAAACCCAAGGAATATCTACCGTTGAGATTGGCATGTTGACAATGACTGAACCACCATCCACCCCGATAGTTGGCCGCGCAATCGGTGGTGCTGATGTCCATGTCGCGGTCCTTGGCGCTAAACGCCATGCCGTCCTGATAGGACAGTGCGTCGGTCGCGTTGCCCGAATAACCGGATACATGAAGCCGATAACCAGTTTCCTCAGAGTCGACCGTGAAATGCTCGTACTCAGCATGCCAGTGCACGCCGTAGGTATCAGTCAGATCGACCTGCAGCCTGCTACAGTTATCACGAGTAAGTCGATGTAGAGCCTCGTTGCCGATCCAGAACTCGCTGACCGGCGAACCAAAGCCGATCGAATATTCGTTCCAGGTTCGATCAAAGTCGACCGCGCCGTCAATTCTGCGAGCCACAACGATCCAGCCGGCGCGACAGGAGGCCAGCAACGGTGCTCCGGGGCCAGGTGCCAGCAAAGTCAAACCATCGCGCTCCTCGCAATTTCCCGGAAGGGAATCCACCATGAGACGGTACTGATCTTCCACCTGTTCCAGTTCGTGTGTAACGTTCACCGCTTTGGCCAAATTCCGAGAAAGGTCCAGTTGACTAAGGGTTTCGTTCAAGACATCCAAATTCTTCCGCTGCACGTCGCTCTTCTCCTGCAGCTGCGACGCGCTCACGCTCAACGCCTGAACCGCCCGTCGAAGATTGCCAAGCTCTTCCCTGGTCAGCGATAATTCGGCTGCCTTTCGCGCCGCATTTATTTCCAGTTTCGCCAGCTCTCGCTTCACCTCGGAACGATTGGTATAAACGGCTTCCTCGAGCAAACGAACTGAGTCGTACAATCGCACCAGTGACTCATCCAGCTCGTTCATCGATACCAAATCGCGGCTAGCATTGGACAACTTTTTCGAGAGCTCTGTTTGCGCCAGTTCGAGGTTCCTCATCCGTTCCTCAAGATACTCACGATCCTCGTATACCACTCGCTTCTCCACCATCGCTCGCTTCCGCGCTACCACAGAGATCTTCCGTTCGACGTTACGTAGACGTTCTTCAAAGTGAGCGCGATGAGCCAAAGCACGAGAATAACTGTGTCTTCGAGCTGATGCAGTCTCGTGTGATCCGCTCACCTCGTTGCGAAAGATATCGGCTTTGTTGTGATGTTCCTTCTGATCCTGCCGCTGATCGGGAACCGTGGACTCGCATTTCAGGGACTTCAGTTCGATCTGTACCGTGCTTAACTGCAAAAAATGAAAAGAATAAGTTTCGCTTGTTAAAATGAGTATTAATTCATGATTATTCTCTTAATATTTCTCTATTGAAATCTTTAAAAACAAGCAGTAGGAATAATATTTTAAAGTAAAAAAAAGTAACTTTAAAATTAGTGAAATCGTGATCTCTGATCACACGAATCTCTCCGTTCTACAAAATAAATTTCTGCCGATTCTCTTTAATCCGTCGACTTTTTACAGACGGTCCTTGATTACGTGGTATGCGTGACTGCACGTGTGTAATACACACGCGCTTGTGGAATGCGTGAGAGTAGGGCCACAGCTGTCGACTCGTGGCTGCGGTCGCCAGCGTGTGTCAAATACCACAGACGGTAAGGATCGCCGATCGAAACGTGAAATCAAAAACGAATTTATAAATACGCGTAGATGGATGGTCATAGAATTTCTCTCATTAGAAAATAATTCCAAATTATTAATTTAATATTTTATTTTAATATATAACATAATTTCATATGTTATTTTTGATGTTATTTACATTTTTTAAATAACGAATTTAGTGAATACGAAGGTCCATTTATCGTTGTTTCTTTTTCTCTGCAAAATATTTAAAAATATCCAAAAATATTTTATACAATCGCTAAGTAATTTCACGTAAAAACTGCACGAGATAAATTTGAATTTATGAACTTTAATTTCTATTGCACCCAATGGACCCACTTAACTCTCATTCTTTGCAAATCTTATTCTTACATTTTATTATTTGACTTCTTATGACGATTGAGAGTTGAAGGTAGAAGCGCGAGGGGCGGTAAGTATTTAAGAGGGAGAAGGGTAGGCTGGTGGGCCGGAGGGGCATATGCGTGCGGCCCAAAGGAAAGGCCCGTTGCGCGGGCGAGGCGGGAGGAAGGGAAGAGAAGGTGGAGGTTGAGAAGCAGCTGCCAAGCGGCAAAACGAGAAACAGGAACCAAGCAGCTGGCCGCCCCGTGCAAGGCGCAGGTGCACCGACCATACATCCCCCTTTCTTCTTCCTGCCATAAATACTAAATGGTAGCGGCAGCCGTTATCTACACGGACGCCCGTTGTCCGCGCGCGAGCGACCGCATGCCGGGCCCTTCGGCGTGTATACGCATACCACGAAATCGATCTCGAGCTATTGTGGGCGAAAAAATCAGCCGTGGTCATTGAGCGGCACGCGCGCGTCTAGGAATCTCGGCAGAGTCGTCGTCGACGGTATTAAAGAACATACGTAATATTTGTAGAAGTAAAATATATCATACTTTTCTTTAGTTTATATATCTTCATATAAAAGAGGAGAGAATCCGACTCGAGCAACGCTTAATTATCTGAAACATCTGGCGTTTAAGCATTGAATTATAATACGTATCAATTAAAGTAAAACACTTCCAAAAACTAAAAAATTTATATTCAGATATAAATTTCATTCTCGCGAAGAATAATCGTGAAATAAGGGCTTAATCCATTGGTTCAGAATGAAGTATTTCTTTGCATAATAAGTAAGTCTTTCTCCTCCCATTCTACACTTGGTTTGGTTCAACTGCGTTGCAAATTGATACCACCTGCCTATCATTTACTGCTTTTTTTTCTGGTATCAGCCTTACTCTCTAACATCTGCGAAAAGAAGAGAGATAATTTACCTGACTACTGACATCCGCGCAGGAGCGGGACAAGAGGCTGGCGCGTTCCTTGGTCGCGGCGATGTCGAGCCTAATGGTACCAAGGGTGGCTTCAATCTTGGTGATCCTCCCGCCGAGATCACGTATGCTCCTGCCGACCTCGGCGACGTCACCCTTCAGCAGGGCCAGCTCGCTCCTCATCCTCGAGCGCTCGGCAAGCTCCTCGCTGGCGTTCCGCGTCCTAAGCACCTCGGCGACCTCGCTTTGTAGCTCCGTCACGGCACTGCCTAGCCATCGCACCCTCAATCGCTCGTTCTTCGCCTCGTTGCCGCTTCCGCCGCGAAGAGCATTCACTTCCTTCCTGCAAAAGGGAACATGCGAGCGGATACGGTTATAATGCGTTTTTGTGGTACCTCATCATTAAAATGACCAGATTTTTTTGCATATAATGAAAGCAAAATAAAGGAATAACTAAGACCATTTCGAACTTTAAAAACAAGAATGAAATTAGTGTAACTATAATTTTCATCTCTTCATCAAAATAGCTTTACATCTATATATTAAATAATTGTTATTGCAAAAAAATTACTGTTCATCTAAATTGAGATATATCTTATTATTAAATTTTTTAATTATTTTTGTATTAAAAATACGTAAAAAACTATGATTCTGATCTTTGTAAAAAATTGGCTTGACACGGAAACCTTAGACTTCGATTAACTTCTAAGGCTTCTCGCACCAACCAATAATTTTGCACTTGATAAGTTCTGGTGTATATACATATTGTAAGTATATTGTATTACAATACACATGCAAAAAAAGATGATACAGTAAATTGCATCTTACCTCAGTTGTTTCACTTCGTTCCTAAGGACGATGAGTTCTGTATTCTTCTCCATTGCTTGTTTCAGACTCTCCTCTAAAGCATTATAATCCTCCTGTCGATGATCCAACAGTGCGCTCACTTGCTCCTGCAATAGCTTGATTGTGCTATTGAGATCTTCATCCGCGCGCGTGCCGGCAATCAACATACACGCGGCAATAATCGCCGATAATAGCAACCGTAGATTCGCCATCTCCGCCGATCTCTTGAGTATCTCCAATCAAGATCTTCGGACTTCTATTTCTCAATTCATATATTCTCCTTCGGATATGTATTTCTTTTATTTTATAAATCCTCGAGTAGTTGGTATGTATTTTATCATTCACACAGATCCTCGGCTAATTAACAGATCTTCTTTATTTTCAGATTTAATGTTTTCTAAAACCTTGCATCTTCGAATTTTCGGAAATTCTCGTTGAGACCTCAATTCCAAATTTCTTTAATGAGAATTCTTTACAGCACCTTATTCAACGATTAATGAGATTTATTGTGATTTAATATGATTTGTACGTGATTATTCTGACTGATCTCGATGGTGAAAGCGCTCAGTTTCCAGTCACAAAGTCACGTGCGGAGCGAGAATTGTCGCAGTGTGCTTGATCGCCTCTCGAAAGTCTACTGGCGCGGCCGAAACGGTGTACGAGTTTTATATCCCTTGGACAAAGGTCCCGCTCGGACCCGGTGTGGAGCAGGTGTTCGGCAACACCAGGCCCTCGTCAGGTATATATTGTTTCGCGCGCGGCCGTCCCTATCCCCACATGTCTGCTATGCGGTCCCTACCCACTCATATTCTGAGATGAGTATAAGATCGTAATAGATATGTCGTATAAGATCGTGATATGATAAATGCGCGAGTACAGGGTGCTGGATAATGAGTGCGTCTGGTAAACGGGACGAGATTTTTGGCAGAAATTTTATCCTCCGGTAAAATTTGATTTGAGTTAAACTTCTATAAATCTTTTTATAAAGTTTTTTTTACCTTTCTATCGAACTTTATCTTCATTTAACAAATATCTTTTAATAGGTATCTCTTTCCAATCAAAATTCTGTAAAATTAAGATCTATCTAAAATTGGATACAAAAAACTTTATAGAAAGATTTATAGAAGTTTAACTCGAACAAATCGAATTTTACCGGAGGATAAAATTTCTGCCAAAAATCTCGCCTTGTTTTACCAGACGCACTCGTTATTCAGCACCCTGTACTCGCGCATTAATTATATCACGATCTTATACGACATATCTATTACGATCTCATACTCATTGGCTAAAATCTTATTTATTCGCAACTTGCAGGACGAGTTTAAATGCGAATCGCAAAAATTGCATTATATATTATTATATGTATGTATTACGAGCATTTTAAATAAAGGATATGGATTTTTTTATATTGTCTAATTGGAAAAAACGAGAAAAGCAAATGGCCAGTTCGACATCGGGTAAAATTAATAATTTATTGAAAACAATGTCCAACCTGTTGGAGTCTACTGTCTATATTTACGGATATGGTAACGCGTTAGTAGATTATTCAATTGGGGTGATGGAAGTACGGCTACGTGTTTATGTGTTTGGATTCTTTTGTATGACAAAATGTTGGATATAACACGGAAATTCCCACGCACGCACTGATGCGTGTGAAAATAACGTTCTCCCGTTAAATACGATGTCATTCGTTCCTGAATGACGTTTATACGATCTCATGATATCTCTTTGAAATCGATGCTAACATTATCGGATATTCCATGAGTAATAATATGGCAGAAAATGGCACCGAGCTAATTATTCTTGTAAAGGCGAATAACCGATTCAACGAACACGATAGATTCGATTAAATATAACAGAGAGCTTTTGCAATACCTTGTTTTGAATATGATAAACACTAAAAGCCATGTGCAATGCTGCAATGGAAATGAGTGATTGATAACTCATGAGTTTTACTTGCAACCTTTGTGAAATATACCAAACTTGCCGAGTTTAGCATTTATAGTATTCGAAGTATGATATTGCAAAAACTCGCCAACAATCGCGGATTGGAATAAAGGGTGAATTGGATTAAAATTTAAAACCTGCACCATAAAAGCAACATACAGATAGGAACAGAAAAGAATAGATACTAAAAAAACTCCAAAAGATGTGGAAGTGAGTCGAGATGAATCGGTGAGAGAATTTTTATCCTAAATCCGATTCACCCTGCAATTCCGGCCAGCCATTACAATACACGTAAATAATTTACCACTTATTATTTTGCGGCACCGAGCGTTAATTCGCGTTTGCTCTACATTGCAAATCTAAGCAATAATACACATAAATGCTGTGTCTCAGAAGGAAAGAGGGAAGCATAGCTACAATTTTTATATTCTAAAACAAAATACGAAATTCCTAATAATCAACAATTAATTGAATTTCTGAACGCGTAAACAAAAAATTTCAACAAAAAAAGAAAAAAAGCGAATCAGAAGCTCTTTCTTTTCGTTATCATATTGCTACATCCCTTGGTTGGGGCATTTCGTATATGCCTAACACGTGCCAGTCGCGTGTCCCCAATAAATTCTCTAAAGAATTACATTACTTGAACGCTTTTCGGCGTTCAGTATTTTCTACTTTGTAACAAGTACTACATACTTAGCACATACTACGGAAGTTAATCCGCGATTACACAGCCAGAGTCAAACTTAATTTCGTGCAATTGTGCGTACGTAACGCTAAGTGAGTTCCTCCTTAAGTCTGGGCAGATCCGTACGTGCCAGTCGGCGGCCGATACAGTCTGGGCAGCGTAAGAATCTGCAAGCTGTTGAACGCATACTTGCGCACACCGATATTCTTCCACGTGTTCTCCCGCCGGCAGCCCTCGCTGAAACAGAAGGGAACAATATGGTATTAGATAATTCACAATTTAAAGAACGGTCTTATTAACATAAAAAAAGAAATTAAAAATATTTAATTTTTTGAAAGATATAATTTTCAGAATAATTCGTGGTACAAAAAATTATTTGGCATACTGCAAGAGTGGAAACCGTTTTTAAAGATATAATTATTGCTATTAATTCAGCACTACTCAAATATTTTTCTTTTTCTCTTACCTTCGCATACAGTCGAGAGCCCTCATGTATTCATGTTCAGCCAGGTGATATTCCGACGACAATATATTTACTTGTTCAAGAGTGATCGACATACTGGTCCGATCTTTCGCGCTTTTGCAGCTAGTGAATCTCAAACCGCGCATTCTTCGGCATATTTGCGATGACAACTGTAAGATTTCTACATTCTTATTAACTTTTTCTTGCACACACGTCTTTAAATTAGTCATCATGTCCGACAATGTGTGGCCCAGAATTGATCTAGCGGCAACTGTAATAAAAAGATATATCAATTTTAAAATCTATCAAAAAGGAAAACGATTAAAAAATCTAAGACATTCAAAGAAAAATAGATTAATAACTTAGATAGAATAGAATAGATAAGTTATGTTTTAAAGATTAGATTTTAAATTTTCTTAAACAATATTATTTTATATTTGTGTCTTTATAAGTTTAATATACTCACAACGCGTAGATGCAGGTTCCGTCGGTAGATTTAGCTTCTTAAATCTCAAATAATATTCGTTCAGTCTATCAAAGTTGTCCATGTTACTTTTCTCTTGTGGCTTCGTAGTGCCAAGGCTCTCCGCTAAGGAAGCCATTTCGTTAATACCGACATTAAAGAACACCGGGGTTACGTTGAATGACAATGTTTGTCTCGAGGAGGGCACTAATGGCAAGAGAGAGTAAATCGCATCTGGAACCGGGAGTATCACCGTTAGCGCACTTCGCGATCCCACCACGCGCGGCACAGGAAGCTGGAACGCGCTAGACTTTCCTTCGACTCTGCAAGAATAGAATTTAGATAAAAATTTCTTTTCAACTCAATGAAAAAACATCAACGACAAATAAAACTTCTGCCTACCTGGGTTGAATGCCACATCTGGACAGAGTGAATGTGACGGTATGCGTATCTTCGACCGCTACAGCCATGTCGCCCCACATATCTATCTCGTCTCCGTAATAGCTAAGAAGGCCTTCGAAGGAAACCAATGGTCCCAAAGTTGTGAGAATTAGGAGAAACATTGGGTCGGGCCGTTGGCACCATAGTTTCGCCATTATGCCAGTTACTAAGGCAGTTAGCTGAAATTTGACGGGAATTATTTCTAAATATTCTCATACATTTCTCCCTCTCTCTTTCTCCAAGTTGAATAATATGTGATGCTCACCGCTTGACTAAAGCAAACGTCTCGTCTATACCGAACGTTGCAAACGCGTTGCGCCATTTTCGAGTCTTCCTGTACACGAAATACAGAGTGCGTCAGTCTGGCAGTTTTCAGCAGACCGTCCATGGCCTGTCGCAACTTCTTCATGCTCGGCCTGAGCTCGCTTGTCCAATCGACGATCGACGCAAAGTCTAGGCCTTCGGTAAACTTGTTTCTCTGTCCCGAATTACTTTTGATCACGCGCGTCATCGAATCGACTGCTTGGCACACTTCATTGGAAGACGAGTTACGATAAGTATCGGTTATCCCTAACAATGTATTATGTTGCAGATTTTTACTACGTTTTCACATAACAAATTGGATCCTAATAAAGCGGCTTCCTTACCTTCCTTCGCCTTGGAAAACGCCGGTTTCTCCAATCCCGAGCTGGACTGCTGCCGCTCGTTTGACTCATCCAATAATTTGTTCGATTCTTCACATTTGATATCATTCTTCGGCTGAATTGTAACGACTTCAACGTTATGCCGATTGCTCGGCAAACAGCCCTTCAAACTCTGCGATCTGCCTAGACTACCCTTGTTACGCAATCGTACGGCCGGACTGCTGCATCTACCGCAGAGAAATTTCACCTTTGATACGAGGCACATAACGCTCGCCTCAATATTCAACTGAGTGAGATCCCACGGCTCCGGCTCGTCCGTAGGTTTGTAATAATTTGCAGATGGCGAATTGCACATCTTCTGAGTGTCCAAGAAACGCTTGCACGGATCGGTGTCATTCTTCAAATCTTCCTTCTCGTCATCATAGCCTTCTTTTCTTTCGTTGTCGTAACTTCGCTGAACATTCTCGTCGATTTCCGTTTCTGTTTGCTTAGGATCGTCCTCCACGTCTGGAAATATTACGAAATTCTCTTCCGCAATGTCATCCTCGCCAGTGTTATTGCTGGGTACTTTGTTTCTTGAATACGCTATGGAAGCGTACTCGCCATTTCTGATACCATTCTTCATCCAAATGTCCTGCACACACTCAGGAGTGTCAGGTGTGACAAAGTCATCGAAATCAGGGCTCTTTAAGTCGAAGTTCAGCTGTTGTGTGATCCGTTTGAACGGTGATAAGGATTGATTGGTCTTAAAATCCAGTGTTAAAGTGTCGTCCGAAGACGAAGTCGTAGTCGAGTTGTCTTGGACTTTCGCGACTTTGTACTCTTCTAAAAACGTTAAAGCCTCCTCTACCAAGCCAGGATCCCACAGACTAAGTAAGATCCTGGTTTTTGTGATCATATCCTCGCATATCGGCAGCATGCCACTCGTTTGCTTTTCCTTGGCAAGTTTCATCAAGGATCTCATTGCTTCTACAACGTCCCGGCGCAATTGTTTAATTGCTTGGATTGCGTCATGCGCCATTGTAATTTTAGATGTTCCCTGATACAGTTGATTACTTCGCATAGGCGACTCCTTCAGTGCCTGCACCAATCTGCAAACAAAAAACGATATTAAAAACTATAATTGTGGTTTATGTAATTTAACGATCACTTGGATAAGAAAATATACCTTATGAGTCCGCCATTTTTGCTTTTATGGGAATGGGCGGTAAATGCTCCTACGCTAATAAAGTCATAAAATCCGCACTTGTTCAACGTGTCGTTGTGGACCCACATTCGTTGAAGATGTAAATTTAAAGGCGCAAATTCGAGAGTACGGTCGTTCTTTCGCGACGACTGTTTGAAATAACTCCCTGAAATGCGAAAGAATCGTCAAATGTTAGAATATTCGATTTTTAGAAATTAGAATTTTTTTTTTTTCACGAATACTAAACTATTTATTACGAAATAAATACCCATCAACCGGATATCGACATCACCTTTGTAGGCGGCTAAGTTTTCTTTAGCTTGGGAATACAAATGTAACAAGTGAAGATGGCGATCGAGCAATTCGACTTGCTTCGTATGCCAAGGCTCCCTCAATTCTCCCATTCCAGCTACTTCTTGCAACAATTCCTTTTCTTCCTGTATCCAGATACCTCTGCAATTTATTGCTACGTTATTTCACTTCGCGATTTTACCATCCACAACGTAAGATGAAATGAAATATACTTACAGTAAATGTTGCGGAAATTGAAAACAGAGTTTGCTCTCCGCCATAATCTCATGTACACATATATCACCCCCTAATCCGGAGTGGAATCTAGGGTAATCAGATTAGATAACGGTTATGAAGTGCATTAACAAAATTGATCTATTAATACTATATAAACTTACCTGTAAGTCTGCACAAATGGATTTGCAAAGAGAAGTTTTAACTGGCCTTGATGCGGGAACTTAATTTTTGTCCCTAATCTCGGAGGTAACGATTGCGAACGTCTGTGCGAAGGTAGCTAAAAAAAATATATTGATAAGAATTAAATGTCTGTTTTTGTACAATAACATTATGATGACAAATCTGTCATTAATCATAAATGCTAAATGAGTTAATTAGCTTATTACTTGTTGTTGATTGTTACTGCTATATACTGCATTTCGCGATGGTGTACTTTCTGTGCTATTCCCTTTATCCTCGGCTTCCAGATTCCACACATTAATCGTTAAAAATCCAACTGTCGTTGTTTTCGCTGATTTTAAGGGTATCCTTAATCTAAAAAAATCAAAAAAGATGAGAACAATTAAAATGATACAATTCAATAATTTTAATAAATGAACTCGCGTTTAACTGAAGAAAATTGTATTTTTTTTAAATATATAAAATTTTAATTAAAAAAATGTATGTAGTTAAATTTTTAATCTGAGAATTTTATATTCCTCTATGATTTCCGGTTTAGCGACACATATTGAAATTACAAATTAAAATTACCTAGGAGTGTCTTGCACTATACTGAATGTGACGATCGCGCTTCCTATCGGAGTTGCGGTCTGGCTGACTCTTTCCCTGACGTCGTATGCGGTTATTCTGATTTTCGTTTCAGTGGTTAACCCGTCGCTAGCTCGAAAGCTCACCGTTGTTAAGAAATTTGGATTACTACTTCGCTGAAAATCATGAAAAAACTTACAGAATTACGAATCTTAGAGACATTTTTTTCGATAATTTTTTTATAATTACCTCTACGACTTCCGTTCGTGCGTACTTAATCCAAGTTTTGGAAGATTTTGACTGTACATCTATCTCTAAAACAGGAGTGGGTGGTCGGCCGTGTCCATCGCACAACAGATTGTCACAAGCTAACGATATCTCGCACATTGGTACTTCCGCCGGATCTGAGAAAACGAATTTAACATGAAACCAATGGTGTGCCAAATTTTACTAATTACGCTTCATGCGTAAAGTATATAGCACTATAAAGTATTAATAATGATTCAAAATACAATTTTATTATAAATTATCAACAAAATTTCAAACAAATAAAAACATTGGAAAATATCAGATTGACATTTTATTAATAAAAATTCAGCAACAAATATCTCTACAATTCTACATTAATTAGCTTCAAAAATTCAATACTAATTTCATCAATACATCTTAGATTCAATTTTCGTGAAATTCTGTGGGTATTAATTCAAAATTAAAGAAAGCTTATAGTAATGTGCTGAAGAACATGTGAATAAAATCGTGCATTCCAAACTAAAAAGAAATCTCTAACTTTTAAATTGTTCACACCTGTGAAGGTTCCGCGCTGCAACCGCAACATCTGTATATCGGTATCGTGCTTGTGCCCGCTGAAGGCCTCGATGCGCTGTCGCAACGACAGCAACTGGCTCCGCATGCACTCGTAGCTGGCCAGCTGCAGCGCTTGCAACCAACTGTCCCGTTCCTCGGCCGTGTTCGCGCCTAACTGTTGAAACAAGCCTCCGTCGAAAACTGCAACATTTTTCTTTCTGTGCTTTTTGACGTCGCCTCGCACGCTACGTGAACAGCGATGCATCAAGGAAGAGGATGAACAAGAAAGGGGAAAATCGCGCAGAAGTTGCACGGAGGATAATACTTGCCTATGCTGAATCCGTAAGGAACGTGGTTGCTGGACGGATCCACGCGGACCGTACACTGCTCCAGTATTATCACTCCCAGCGGCTCCGACCACTGCTCCCGCGATTTGAAATAGAACAGAAGGTTGCCTCGCAGTCTGCACCATCGTTCGAGACTTACTGCACAAGAGAAGCAGAGCAGCAGCGGCTTAAGCGTGATCATTCGTACGCTGGGAAATTTTCATTAGGGAGGGGATTTCTGTGCATGATAAGCGGCGGAGAAGAGACGAGGAAGAGGAGAATAACGTCTTTCGCGTAGTTGTTCAGACTGCCGATTAGCAATAATAATCAAGTTTTTCGAAAGAGCATATCAGTTTCAATGAAACAGTCATTAATGATACAAGAAGCAAAGTCGCAAAAAATAAAAAATATAAAACATTGCGGCAATCAGACTTAAATCTACTACTGATTAGTGTCAAAATAATATTCTTCTATCAAATAATTTTTTTTTTTTTAAGTTTGTATAGAATATTTTCACGCACACGTGGCATATCCAATTTTAGAGATGCCCTAAACGAGTTTCCTTGTGAGACCGATTGCCCTTATCATTCCGTCATTATGTCGCTGCGTCTTTGATCTCTCCCCTTCTCATCCCCTTCGTTAAGATCAATACAATCAATGCGATATTGAACGGGTGTTTACAATACGAGCATTCGAAGCAAGATTCTTGTATGCTGTAAACATATAAATGCAAAATGCATACAAATACGTGTATTAAAAAATATATTTCTTACTTATTCTCCCACTGGAATTTAAAGTGATGCATGTCTCGTGAATCTCGTGATTTACATTAAAACATTTGTTGCTACAATCTTTCATAACTTTTATGGAGAGGTTCTATCGGAAAACACACAACATGCAAACATCCCATTTCACAAGCAAATAATTCTCGATTCACCAAAAAAATTTTTTTTTGTAATTTACTAAATGAATTTTACACTTATTAATTTTTTTTACAAAAAAGCAATTGTACAATATATACATTCAATTTTTAATTTCTAATAACAATTTAAGTACATTTATAAATAATCAAGATAAATTACAAAATCGAACTATGAAAATTTGTTAATATTGAATATTCTACTTTTATTCTGGTAAACCGAGAGACAAGAACTTAATAATAAATATATGCATATCGCATGCGAACATTATATGTTAAATAGCAAGAAAACCAAAATTACTAATTATTAATTTCAGTGAATAAATTAAATCCAGCATATTAAATGCGGGCGAACAGAGATGTTAAATTTTCGAGCTAAAAATTTTCATATTCTATTCGTTCGTTAGATTGTTCGATTTCTCCTATCTTTGTTTCAATATTTAATCGATCAAACGGGAGATTAGTTAAAGCGTGCGTTGAATCACTCTTGCTGGTGTCTTTTGTAAGTGTCGAATGTCCACACACGTTAATCAAGATTAGCCGTCAAGGAATGTGTTAATCGCGTTAAAAATTGTGATGTGAGAGCGTGAGATGTGATTTCAATATGTACCATACTATAGCAAAATGCACTCGGACAAATGTACCTTTGCTCGCGCCGGCAGTAACGCAATTGAGATCTCGTAGACTCTTACGCGATCTTCCTTTCTGATTTTTGTTCTCGGGTTTTTTACCTGTACCTGAAAATATTGCACGAGATGCTGATACAATAATATCCTAACAAAGTAAAAGGAAAAGGAGAAAGAGCAGCGATTGGCCTAATTTATTTGTTGCGATTACGTCAGGGCTTATCGATTTATAAAAGATCGCGTCAGAAAATGAACCAGGTCTGTGAATTTGTTATCAGTTTATTAATATCCCGTTGATATGAATAATCTTTCTTATCGCCCTTGATAATTATGTGAAAAAAGCATAATAGAGCATACTATTTTTATGATCGCAACTTATCCGGTTCTATTTTTTGCATTATAATGATAGAAATTATTTTCTAATTAAGAGCAAGCTCGTTTGACGGAATTTCACTCGGTTATTAGAATGTTTATGCCTCGTAATATTGAGACATAATTGTTTTAGTAATTTTTTTACTCTGATAAGTATCCAAGAAGCTAAATTAAACTCAAATTACTAATAAACTCTGGATAATATATAGTTTAAGTATTAAAGTAGCCGAATAGACTCCGCCTTACTCTTAATATCTTTGAATTTATATTACGACGTTTGTAATGACGTCATTCAATATACAATAAAACAGATATTCTGCTTCGTGCAAAGCCATGCCGTATATGAGAGGACAGAGAAACGATAGGAGTTATCAAAGTCTCTCCGCTGATATCGCGAACTATAGGACCATATGTGGAATAAAGTCTATTTCGTGCAACATATTCTGTCATATCTATAACATTTAATAAGTTACAGCTAAGAAGTACACGAGCCTAAATATCAAACAGCTCAATATAAAAAGACTTTGGACTACGATAATAATCAATAATCTCTTTTCTTATGAAAAACAAAGCTTGGGCCAAGTGCAGCTATTCTTTTTTTTTTACTCGTAACACATTCAACAATTCAAATGGCATAACTTTCTAGGGCTCTACGCCAAACGAGGAATTCTTGCATCATATTGCGTCAAGTTTATCGTTTCAAGCGACTTGAAAACGAGGAATCGATCATGCATCGGTTCATTCGCCAAGATAAGTTCTGTTGCTATAATTTAAAGAGATAGTTACTGCGTTTGCAAAACATTCTGAGAACTCACTTTCTGTCCTGCGAAAGAAGCCTTCTTGCCGTTCTCTTACGTACAGAATACCCTCCTTTTCGAATTTCTGCGAAGGCTGCGTAGCCAGAGTCAATAGCTCCTGCTTATTGAATCTCATCTTGCGCAGGCAATCAAGCCAACATATTTACAGTTTCCGCTGCTTACTTGTCTCTTATATACTGAAAATTGGAACACGTGAAAGCCTTTAAAAACCCGCTGCATCCCATTCAAGTTTCTCACCGTGTGGTAAAATTTTGAGAGTCAATGCTCTTTCTCTTCATTAATTTTATTTTATATAGATTTAATTTATGTAAATCAAGCGTTGATTTCTCATAGATTTAAAACTCATTTTCTTAAACTGCACATTAATAATGGTACAAACTATCAAAAATATCTTATGAACCCTGCATATCTTTTTCGTGCAATCATGCTGTACAAAGTTTAATAAACATCCCTGGTTTCGACCGAATTAATTGACAAAGTATATTTTGATTGCTCAAAAAATAATAATGGAAAATTCTTTTGTGGAAAACAAGAGACTTTAAAGAGCAAGGAGGGAAGTACCATTTTTACAGATGGATCACTGCTCGCGGTCTCTCTCGCTGCCATCGGCATTGCGGCACGCATCTGAAAGATCAAAACACTAGAAGATAGCAGCCGGCGGCGGCGGCGGGGCAGCGGAAAAAAAATTTCCATTCGCACACTCACGCGACGCTCGAGTTCAGTAGCAACGGGAATCCAAGGGAATCCTGTCTCGCCCGGTTTTCGCGGGGGAACCGTTCGCAGGTGCATCGGGGAAACCCCTGTCAAAAACCAGACGTGTCACGCACCGCTGTTCCCCGCGGGCAGCCCATTCCCGTCGCGCTATCGGTGCGGATCAATCTCGAGCCGACGGGGCGCACGTGCGACATGGAGAACGAATCGGTCGGTCGGATCGGTGCGAACGGCGATTCGCGCGCGCGGCCGACGTTAATGCGTCGCGGGTGAGACGCTAAGGCGCGGCGTCACGGCCAAACATTGCGAGTGGCGATGTGTCAGAGAAACGAACATTGCGGCGAACACCCGCGAGGAACCGTTCGCGCTAGGCGCGATTGGGTGGGTGGTCTCGTCTCTCGCCGCCTCTCGACACCCTGGCGTCATCTGCCGGCTAATCGTTCAAGTTCCAGAACAAAACAGTTTTGATATATCGATAATATCGCGTCCTATTTAAGAGTTTTGAGATATTCTTTTTTAATTTATTCAATCTTTTTACCATTGCAGATTAACTTTAACCTCGGTTTGAGTTAAGCCGGATTTATAAAGGCTGTAAACTATTAATTTATATTGAAACCGCGCGCTCGAGCGTGTATGCGGTTGTATGAACAGTATACTGAATATGAACAGTATACTGTTCATATTTTATAACATATAAATAACGAAGTAATACAGTTTCATTACTTAGTTTTATTGCATGTATAAATTAAGATTATGTAACTATAATATAAATGGAGTGTAACATCAGTTATATTACGTGTTACTCCTAGGTTATATTGCATTAACATTCGGTGTTTGCTGGAATCGTATCTCGGGCAATTTTCTTTTCAGGAAAGTATTTTTGATGGAAAAGAAGCCGATTTGCAAAATTAGAACTAAATCTGAGATGAGGGCGTTATACTGAAAACTTTTCATACATAATATTTTTACTTTCTTCAGAAATTTGTACGTATGTACATACATACATATACATACACAATCGACCTCCTTGATCATCGAAACTCTAGACGCGATAGTATCGATGTTCAAATTGTCGACTTGAAACTTTCGCGATCGACCGACAGTTGGCACCAGCAAGACAGCAAAGGAGCCGAAAAGTGCTCAAAGAAGACGGAACGAGACTGCGAGATCAGATTTTTGTCAGCGTTAATAAATAACATGTATTGCTGAACATTTTGCTCGCGTCAAGTACGAGTATACACATCCCTATCGCGACATGTCTGTGAAACTCTTGCGCTATCTCGCCACCGAGCTTTTCATTCCGAGGGGCCAGCATGTTCGCCACGGCCATCGGATGCGAGGGAAACCGCCGACTTTGGCCCGTAATTTGCAGCAGCGTCTCGAGGAGCTCAATCGAAAAGATCCAACGTTGAGTTTCAAGGTAGACATCGGCTACCCGATATCCAATGTCAACAGACGTTCGATAACGAGTGTCTGGACGAGCGAGATTGTGAAGCACTTGAACGATGTCGATCTGGAGAGATCGTCGCGCACTAGGAAGCTGCTGGTGGATCTGCAGACGGTGAGAGAAGACTGGATGCGAACTAACGCAAGCTTTCACATGCACAGAATAGCAAAGCACTACGGCGTCTACGACGACCTATACGGAGATGCCTATTTCATGCCAACGGTTCCACTGAACGTGAGCTACGATCTACCGAACGACAAACTGGTAAGGGTCTACACTGGTAACGTGATCAAGCCCAGCGAAGCTTCTAGGGTACCTGACGTGACGTATGACGCAGAGGACGGGTCACTATGGACTCTAATAATGAGCACGCCAGATGGCAATCTGACCAACGTGGATAATGAGTATTGTCACTGGTTTGTTGGAAACATCCCTGGGAATCGTCTGAAGGAGGGCGAGGAATTGGTGGATTATCTGCAGCCCATAGCGCCATATGGCATTGGGTATTGCAGATACATCTTTGTGCTTTACAAGCAAGAGCGTCGCATCGACTTCTCGGAATACAAACGAGCCAAACCTTGCTTGAATCTGGTGGAGCGTAATTGGAGAACGCTGGACTTCTACAGAAAGCATCAGGATCACCTGACGCCTGCCGGTCTGGCGTTCTTTCAATCAGACTGGGAGCCCTCAGTTAAGGAATTTTATTTTAATACATTAAAAACGAGAATGCCGATATTTCGATACGATTTCCCTCAACCATACATAAAAAAGCAGAAGTGGTTCCCATTGAGGGAACCCTTCAATACTTATCTGGACAAATATCGTGATCCTAAACAGATAAGAAAAGAGTTTCTAATAAGGAAGCTGAAGAAGGTTCATCCTTTCAATGGACCAGAGCCATCAAGGCAATTCCCATTGGCCCATCAAACCAAGCACTACATACCTTCCTGGCTGAAATTCGAGATGATAAAGAAAAGGCTGGGATACGGTCGTGTTAACGATCTCGACGAATACTAGATTAATACTTGATCATGCAGCATATTGTATAAATTAATAAATTTAAGTTGTTTTCAGAGTTGCATTTATTGATGATAAAACCTGACGTAATAAATTATTCCAGTTTAAGCTGTGCCTCTAGAACGTGCCTGCTCTGGTACTTGATGTCTGCCCGGGACGGAACAGTAATGTCAATCGTCTCGTGTTCAACCAATAGCCCTGTAAAATCATATAACTTATAGAGAAAGAGAGAAAATCGATAAAATTATCAATTTATAAACCAAAAAGATAATTTACCGATTTGTTCCTCTTCCTCGACTCCGAATATCAAATCGGAATTATAATTCGATACGTAAGTGTAATAAAGATCTCGAGCTTCGTCTTCCTTCTGCTCGAGATCGAAATTGCTCATATTGAAGAGAATGCCTATTTTTTGGCTAATCTTTGACAGCAACACCAAAACTGTGAAATCGGTAAATCATGTCAATAAATTGTTATCGGTAACTTAATATTTTAACGAGAGAAAAATTAAAATTAAAATGCATATTTAATTAATAATTATAACTTTGTTTACCGTCGGTGTCCATTCCTTCAATTTCTTGCGTCTCACGTTTATCGTCTCTATCAGTTATCGATTCTTTCTTATTTCCATTTTTGAGCTTCTTCGGCGCAGCTTTGCTGTATTTGATACAAAGCAACATTGTGTTCATATTCTGTAAGGCCGCTCTAATATTTGTGAGCAATTCCCCATGAGCTTTTATTTGTTCTTTAAGATCCTTCTCATGTTTCTTCTCCATTTCAATTTGTTCCAATATATCTTGCATATCGTTTATCTTATACCTGAGATTTTCAAATTATCAATCGTACTTGATGAAATAAAAGATGTATACTCGTAATATCAATATTTAATAGTATTGCTTTTTAATATATTAATTATGCTCAATACTTTATCAAATTTTGAAACAATTATTTACTGTTCTGTTGCAGTTTTTGTGGAATGCTTGAGTCCCTCGAGAACTTGTAGAGCCTGATGTTTTTTGCTCAATAATACGTCGCGGTTCTTTAGATTGATGTCTAATCGCGCTAACAAAGCTGTCCTATGCTCGGATTGATTCTCAAGCCTGATCGCAGGAAGGAAACATTTTATAAAAATGTGAAAATTATATACAAACGTGATGAAAAAGATGGAGACCAAAATGAAATACCTTGACAGCAGGTCATGGTATGAATATACGAGTAGAACTTCTTTCACTTCAGTACAAATATTTTCCAAATGTGCTATCTGACTATCAAATACTTTGTTGGCGTCGATGTCTTTTTTCGCAAAAATATGAACGCTCTGTAAATTATAAGTAAGAGAGTTTATGAGAGTATAAGCCTCTTCATTATACAAGTCATTATTAAGAATATTCTAAAAATTTTATAAATAGCATATATTTCTCTATTTTATGTATAAATTTTTTAACTAACTTAAATATTTTTATTGTAGCTGTTATCTTCTTTTTTACAATTTTTTCAAGAAGAGGGAGCAATAGGTCTATGCAGTTCGATCTTAATTGTAATTACTCACCTCAACGCGCACTAATGATTGCGCATAAGCCCATAGATCTTTCACTTGAGAGTTAACAGTACTCAACATTTGTTCTCTGATTTTCATATTACGCAAAACAATTCGAGACATTCGTTTGTATTTCTGTCTAATATCGTCCAAATTTTCCACTGCTAGTTGACCCATCACCGTTATCTTCAACATCGCTTTGCATTGGCAAAATTGGTCCTTTTTTAAAGTGTTCAATAGGGTATCGAAAGATATTGCATCCTATTGCAACAAAGATTTCGTAGGAATAAGAATAATGGCGCGTGAAAGATCTTTGAATAATTGATTTTTTTTTCGAGATACAAATACTTCGGAATATGTCACTTGTATTTAATAAAAGATTTACTTTTTTCAGGATATTTAGCATCGACCAATATGTAGAATATACGTCTTTTGCCGCTTTATATTTCGCGATGGATCGCTGTAATTGCGCTATCAATTGTTGCTGCTCGCAGTTCGGTAGATACTCGCTTTGCTCCTCTAGCTCAGTTGACAGAACGTTGTACTCCAGCTTGTCATTCAGCGAACGAGCAAATCTTTATGGCTCAAAGTTAGCGTAAAACGTGTATATGAATCTTAATATTAAATATTGAATACGCATAAAAAAAGAAACGTTACAATATTACAATATATATTATTATGCATTAATACTCTAATGGGTATCTAATTTAATCTTATATATATGTAAGTACTTTACTAATTATTATTTTAATTGTGTCATGAATATTTAACATTTATTATGTCATGTAAAAGTCAGATTCTACCTGTAACTCGATACCTCGCTTCAATTTTCTCTTTTTCTCGTAGTAGAGCTTGTCCAAAAATCGACGTTTTAAATTGTAATCCTGATATATCGCCGCATAGATTTCCTACGAGACAAGATTTTTGTCTTACAGTGGATCCCAGAGAATTATCCTCACAGAAATCGAGTCACTTTTTAAAAATTTGAAGGCAATGTTGGTCTATTCTTACGGGTGGTTTCAGGTGATTAAATGCCAAGTAAAATCTTCTGTGATCTTCACCCAGCAATCTGAGGATATGTTGTCTACCGTCATCGCGGAAATCATTGACAATTTCGCGATGTCTTTTAACATCTACTTGTAAAGACGCGATCTTCTTTGATACTACTGATTTCAATTTCGTTGCTTGCGATTGCTGTAACTTCTTATCGCGTGCTAGATATATCAGAACAATCAAGTATAACTATTTGGAATTTACGTATATCTTTAAAAGCTACTTTAAAAAGGACTTTATCTCAGAAATATCGAAAGTGAATTGCATAATATTCTTGCATAATATTCTATCTTATCTGTGTCTAAAAAAATTCTACAATTCTAGCTATTGATATAGAAATATTATCATCACAAATATAGTTTCATCTGTAAAAACATTTCTCTAACATTATATAATCTAATATTCTATAATCTATTTTAAAAGTAAAATGTGGCTAGTAATATTTTTATTCTAAGATAAATCTTGGTCTAAATATCTATTTTTCTATCTAATTAAGTCAGAAACAGAACGGATATGTTTATCCCAATTCGTGTAGAAGATAGATAATTATATTTAAGGAATTTTAAATAATGCTTAACCATGCAATTTCAGAATTCCACAATATCGACTTATTTTGTCTTTGATAAGCCATTTCTCCACTTGTATCTGTTTAGAAGCTTTAGTGCGATTCATTTCCCCGACGTTTATATTTTTTAATCTTCGATAGATTGCATTGAGTATTAACTGTTACATCGCAAGCGAAGAAATTGTCATTATCCAATTAATTGCGCACTGCATTCCAGTTATTATGGCAACGAGAACGGTAACTATGTCAGCCGCTAACACTTTAATATTCATTTGATATCTATCCGGTAGTGGAAGAAAATGGCATCGCGCTTTATTACTAAAAATGAATGGAAATGATCGTGAGAAAATATTTATTAAGAGCATATTAAGAAAAAGGGAAATTCTTTTATTAAAATCGTTGTACGTCTGGAAGAGAATTATAAACAAAATACTGGTCATTCCATGATCTACGTTAACGCAAAATGCTCTTTCTATTATGATCTACTGATTATTTGTCGATTCGGTAAATCGTAACTGTAGCTATATTCATCGCCTGATAATATCATTAATTTTACTTAACATGTCTACTCTTCGAAACAAAGTGAGTGCTTCACACGAGTTTTCACGTCTTAGTACTGCACGCTTACTACCCGTATAATGAATATCGAATGTCCTTTGTCATGTAAGATAAAATAGCATGGTAGTGCTTGAGAGATTCTTGAGTGTTCGATCCGTTTTCGCTCTCACACCTCTTTATAAGATCGACAAGGTGGCGGTGGTGCGCTCCAAATGCCATTTTCTCGACACGATGGTTTTTTCACTGGTTCCAGAGGAGTTACGTAGCCAGGTGAACATGTTACCTGTTTCATAAATTTTATAGAAGTACATATTTTAATAATTTTGGAAACTTTATTTAGTTTTTATTTATCCAGATAGGAAAGCATGCAGAAAAATTTTAGCCTCATTTTAATTTTAAAATATAATGTCTAATATATTGCGTAATAAGTCTACATT
>VBVR01002433.1:0-22620 GCA_011638315.1 Tetramorium parvispinum
TATATATATATATATATATATATATATATATAAAATCATTATATATATATACAAAATAAAAAAAAATACATACCAAAAAATGAATTCAAAATATTAAACTGGATACATGTTCAAAATTTTCTTCTCATTTTTCGCCAACTGAGAATAAAAAACTTTGACAGCATGCATGAATAAGAAAATACTACTACAAAGCTATTTAAAGTCATTTAAAGCCGAAAGTGTCAAAAAACGCAAATTGCTTCTGAAAGAGATACGACAGATTTTTATCAGTAAAACGGAAAAAAATATTCTCAAAACTACGACAGATCGAATTAAATGAAAAAAAAACTCACTATGCAATTGTCCGAGGCGCTGCTACGAAAATTCCGTATCTCCTGCAGACTTCCCCAAGGACGAGGCTTGTCGGACTTGCCGGAATACGAGTGACAGTAGGGTGGCCGCGCGTACTCCATGCTGGAATTGATGTCCTCCAAGCTATGGACCAGCGATTTTGTGACCTGGCCGCAATACACTTTCGGGCTGAGTTTGTTCGTAGTATCCATGAGACGCTTCAGTCCTTCCGTCGACGCGACCTTAGACGACTCCACGGCGTCCTCGATGCCGTCGAGCAGCGCGGTGGTGCAAACGGACGCGAGGGATCCAACGGACGTACTGGCTAACATGCTACGTGCCGTCGCAGCAGGGGCAGATGTTCCGGCGCAGGTGGTGGTCGTACCCTCCCCACTCCCCGCCACGTGCCGCATCTCTGTGAAAAGCATATTTCGTAGTTCCCCACCATCACCGCTGCATCACCGCTTATTAAGTCCCAAAGCTGAACGAAGACTCTGCCCTCAACTGCACCCATTTCAGACAAATCCATTGAAGAAAAAAGTAAAAGGAATTCCAAAAACGATGCGGAAGACCCGATTTTTGCCTGTATCATATTACCTTTAGAAGGATCGAATTTTAGTTCTTCGTTCCATAATCTGGCCTCCGAGGTCGCTCGAACTGTCAATCGGTGTCCCGCAGCCTCATTGACAGGTTCTCTGGATAATCGCGCACTTACGTTCTGCAAATGAAATGTGCAGATGAATTGGAGTATGACGACAGAATGACTAGCAAGTCGTTTTAATATATATTCAATTATTATTTTAAAATACGTATATAAAATATGATAAATTATATTTGTAAATTATCGAAAATATCTAACAAACATCTAGAATTTCAAGATGTATTAAATTTATAAATCAAATTGTAAATAAATTTCATATCAAATAAAATTTGCATTTTTATACTTTTGATCCCGTCCTTTTATTCCTCAATTTATCCTAAGGATTTAAAAATATTTTTAATATCGTTCAGATGATAAGTTAACAGAATCTAAATATCGAATTTATAAAGTAGAGAAAGATAGCATTAACAAAATAATAGATTAATTTATAGAAAGTACCCTATATTGCATATTGGAGGAATATTGCCTTCTTCGTTCGCAGTCGTTCGCCGTGTTTTTACCCGAGCAGCTGCCGTAATCATCCTTAAAACCGATCCCGGAGTCACTGTTGCTCGAATGAGCGGTCGACGTGCTAATGTTGCTCGGTTGAGGAGAAGCGGCGTCCAGGCGTAAGCGTGCCTCGTTGTAAGGACTCGTCTCTCCATTCGTGCAATCGGATATGTATAATGTCTGTATGGCACCGATAAGGCTCGTACAACTGTCGGGGAACTCCTGGCAGACGTTTAGCTCCGATGATTTTGTACACATAAATCCGAACACGTTACATGCACTGGAATGCACCTCGTGGTCGATTAACTTGTAATAAATAGTGAAAACGTGACACGAGTTCGAGACGATATCGTCCGTGTTCTTCATGGACTTGGTTAATATTCCAAAATACTGCTTGTCTTGCTCGGAAAAGGAGTTGCAGAATATTATCCGATACGAGGGATACTCGGCGATAACGCGATTCTCCGAGTTGGTCAGTTTAATGTTGGCAACGTGAATGGTGAGAAGAACGGTAGTTGGATTCCGCTTCTCGGCCTTCAGTCTTTTAATGCACTTTCTCAAAACCTGCAACAAGGACAAGTTAAAGTTTATATTATATTTTGTCATCACATTTCTATATATTCTACAGTATGTAAAATAAATTTCAGAACAATTCCAAACGTGCTTCCTATATTAATTTAACAATTCAATAAAATTTCTGGCCGATCAAGTATTAATCGGCAAATTATAAATGAATTCTAGGCGTGTTGGGAATGTACCTGCATCATAGAGGACGGATGCAACTGGTTCGGTATGTCGATGGTACCGAGGTAGCCGACAACCGTTCTATGCACGATCTTTTCGGAGTCGCGCTTGTGGGACGCCGGCGGCGGCGGCGGCGGCAGCGGGCTCGTCATGTTCCAGCGATAATGCGGGCCGGAATTGTACTGATTTTTCGGCTCGGGCGCCGCCAGGCCGGCCGGGACCATGTGGAACATCGCTCCGCTCTGCAGATCCCTGACCACCTTCGCCGCCCTGCATTGCAACTGCAAAGCACTCGCGTTAGCGGCCCGCGGCTTGTGCGCGTACTTGGGCTTGGATCTTACGGTGGCCAGGCCCTCCTCGTCCGACGAGTCCGAGTAATAGTTCTCGGCGATCTGCAGCCGCAGGACGCCCTTGGAGCTGCCGATCAGCTGCACCACGTCGTCGTGCGGCACCTTGCTGACGTTGTGGCCGTTAACAGCGACCAGGTAGTCGCCGGCGCGCAGGCCGGCACCCTCCGCCGGGCTGCCCTGCACGATGCAGCTGAGGATGCACGGCTGCTGGCCGGATATCGTGAAGCCGAAGCCCTTGGCACCGCGGCACACCTCGACCGCCCGCACCCCGTAGTTCACCCGTTTCTTCTTCCGCCTGCTTTGATGCATGTCTCTGCCTGCCTGCCCGCCTGCCGCAAGCGTGGCCCTCGCGACGTCACGAGGGCTCGGGCGCCCCGGGGAGGCGCGCGCGTTCACCACCGTTGTCGAGGAGCACGTCGCGGTGGTTCGCCGACTCCATCGTTCGCGCCCTCACGCCACCACGTCGGCGGGCATCCCTCACCGTCACTTCGCTCGGCTATACAGCTCGGGATAGACTCTTCTGAGAGTCTGGGCTGACCAGTTCGCCCTTCCGACGCAAGGGACCTTCTGGAAGAGGAGGATGCTCCTGTCACTCGGGTGAAACTATTCCTGGTCTTAGAAATCCCGCTGGTACGTCAACTCTTACCCACGGGAATCATTCGTGGATCACTCGCCGGCCCCGACGGTGTCGCAAGAATTGGAAATCTCGGAATGTTCGCTACTCCGAACCTTGCTAATAGTAAGCTCTATGCGAGCGGATGTTTTGGAATGCGTCCATCGAGGAGGCTAGAGAAGGTGATCGACCTTGTGGCAAATATGCTTAGCCCGAGGTGGCTCGCCAAGTCGGATCGGAAAGGCGCGACGACGTCGTCGAGGCGGACGATTGGTTGCCGACGTGAAGGCTCTGGACATTCCACGTTCTTCTTACCGCCGGCCAATCCGTGCATTCAACGTCTCGAGTCTGTTCGTCCACCTGTTGACAAAATGATAAATAATTAACCCTTCATTAATCTCTCGCGCAGGGTTTTTAATAATTATTATTTTTAAAATAAAGTATTCTCATATTCTACATGAACCCGAAAACCTAATAAAATATTTAAATTCTTAACGTGAAAGATATTAATTTTTTTTATATTGAAGTCTAAAGATTCCATACTTTGACTTAAAGATTTATGAATTAGTTTCATTATAATGTAATAGAGATATTAGCTTCATCAGTTACATAACAAATTCTCCAATATAAAAACGCAAAATATACAAAAGTGCTTCCGTTTAGGATATTTCATGACTTTGTAAATTCTAAAATTATAATTTTAGAGTTTTTAATTTAACAAAAAAAGATACTCTTGTGTCTTTTCAATTTTGACATGTTATCTCGTCCCAGCGATATACCGCCGAAATGCTTATTATTATATAATCGTGAGATTAATTTAAATTTAAATGATGCTTGAAAATCTTCGCAAAAAGATTAATTAAAAATATAAATTCTTTCTAATCGCGCGTCGCCAATTTTCTATCATTTTTAACATTCCGTTGAAGTTTATTTTGAGATCGACTAAAAAGCGTACTCCATTTTCCCTCCTGAAATTTTGCCAGGAGCCTCCAATCGCAAACTACAATTCTCCTTTAAGAAATAATTTTCGAATTTTTATAAAAAGGTTTCTCTTTTTCTTTTAAGAAATACAAAATAAATTTAGACGACAGATTTGAAGAGAAACCTATGATTGCTACGTTCGAGACGCGCTCTATCTTTCAAAACAAAAAAATCTTCGTTTTATGTGTCCAAAACAAAAAATCTTCGTTTTATCTGATATTCCACTGTTTATCGCGATCGGCACATAACATTATCAACCCTCGTTTTTTTGCCGTTTCTTCAAACGCCGTCCACGGCCACGCAGAGTTAATAAATTCTCGTCAGCGCGCTTACAAGCTGCACAATTCATCAGAATCACGCGGAAAGTCGCCGGAGAGTCACCGACTGGCGGATAATCGGCGGCCGATAACGAGCAGTTACATAAATCGCTAGCGGCGAGGACGACGAGAGGGGTAAGCTCAATTTCCAGTACGTTCCATCTCTCCGTTTCCTGTGTTTACCTAAATTGTTCAACGCACCGACGAGCGCACGTACCGGTGATGTCTGTGTGCCTTCTCCTTCCGAGTAATGTCGCCATTCCTACGATTAAACTTACAATTAGTTTACAACAGCTCGATGGATTAAAATACGCGCGCGCGCACGACGAAGCCGGTTCACGCGGCCGGGAATCGGGGCCGCACGTGAGAGAGTGAGAGGCGAATTTCCCGTCCCTCGCTCGCTAATCGTCAATTCTCGCTGCGAACGGCCAGCACTCACAGTCAATTGTTTGTGCGACATGATGCTGCGCCACGGAATCTGCTTCGCGTTTCTCTGTTTGGGTATTGTGCCCGGCAACCGGCTCGATTCCCGCTCGCTTCCCCGGCGAAGACGCATTTGATAGCCCAGTGGACCATATGTTGATCGTTCGCGAGAATCGATGTCGACACGCAGCACTGCGTGTCAACATGTCCATTGTGCCACCAAGTGTCCTCGATATCCTCGCCCCGTCATCAATTCTCTCGTCCCTTTGACATACTGTTTGTTTCACTTGCAGGAATCGCATCAGTGGTGGGAACACGTCTACTGTCATCCATGGCTCAGGCTCTGCAGACTCACGGAGTTATTCCGGATGTGGTGGACAAGGTGCCCGCTAGCGTCCTGAACGTCTCCTATCCTAATAATATTGCCGTCGAGATCGGCAAGGCGCTCACTCCGACTCAGGTCAAGGATCAGCCCACTGTTCAATGGAACGGAGATGCAAATGCGTTTTACACCTTATGCATGACTGGTCTGTGACTCGTGATTCATCAAAGATTTCAGAGAGTGCGATCTAAAATTTATTTTAATGTTGCAATCATACTTGAGCTATGATATACTTGAGTTATTTATATCTAAAATATCTCTTTTTTTATATTTGTAAACATTCCAAAGGATGCTTTCCAGCAACGACACTGTGTAACACAGTGAATAATTTCATCTTTCTTTAATATACTTTAACAACAAGGACGAAATGATATTCTATGTTACGTAGTGTTGTCTGTGTACCTTGCTGGAAAGCATCCAAAGTCTGTAAAACTTGATTTTAATTTGATTCCTTTGCATAAGTTATAATAAGTACTTGTAAATAATAAAAGATGTGTGTAATTATTTATTATTTTAAAGAAATTTTGGGAGAAAGAAATAATTCTGACAGAAATAACTTATATTTAATATTAAATAATACACATTTAAAGTAGCTTTTGTTCCATTCTCACTCTGAATTCTTTCATAGTCAATTTATAATTTGATAAATTTTCAGCTTTGTACTCTATCCTACTTTTATATTTAAACAGATCCCGACGCTCCAAGCAGACAGGAGCCTAAATTCCGTGAATGGCATCACTGGCTGGTAGGCAATATTCCCGGATCGGATGTGGCTAAAGGAGATACTTTGTCTCAGTACGTCGGTTCCGGACCTCCGCAGGGTACAGGTCTTCATCGATATGTCTTCTTGTTGTACAAACAACCTGGCAAGCTCACTTTCAACGAGAAGCGCTTGACTAATCGAAGTGGTGACAATCGTGGCAAATTTTCCATCAAGAACTTCGCCGCCAAATATAAACTCGGCGATCCGATTGCCGGTAATATGTATCAGGCGGAGTATGACGATTACGTGCCAATTCTCTATAAGCAGCTTGAGGGTTAATTTGGTACAATGCATACTATATCTACAATGGCATCAAAATGTAAATTTACAATAATATCTACGTATGTTATAAATAACGATGTATATCAACTTATTTGTTGAATAAATACACATTAGATACTTTTCAAATGTATTAGCGTTTGTATCTGTTGTAGTTAAGAAAGTAACAAATAGATTTCTCATCTTAATCAAATATAATTTATACTTATAAATTCAAGATCAAATCAGCCTTAATTAAACTGTTCAGAGCATGCATCAAGTTTTATTATTATTATTATTATATAAAACTATCAATACGTGTGATGTTTTTGATACTAGTTTGAATTCTCAATATTTTTTATCTACTTATCACAAATGCACATTTTATATACACAAAAATAAAAATAAAATAAGATATTTAAAAAAATTTGGTAAAAGTTTCTATACCAAAACATCAAAAATATGATATGAAAGTTACTTTTAATCTTCTTAAAGAAAATTTACGTTCAATTTTTTTCTATTAAGTATATATCTTCATGTATATACTATGAACTGGTTTGTATAATCTGGTGATTTGTCTATGATATAACAAATTTTCTCAGGAAAATCTTTACCACAAACGCTTTCTGTATTGTATATGTTAGCAATAAATACACGATATTGGAAAGGCCGGCAGGATGGCCTTCTAACACGCAAGTTGGTGGGGATACATCTAGCAATAAAACGTTCTCTTTCTTGCCAGTTTCGTTAATATCACTGTTGCAGCTTGCTGAAAACAGTGTCACCAAAAATGAAGTACTTAATATCAGGTTTGTTAATTCCATTCTGTTTTATACTGGTTTTATAGAGAAAAATCACGATATTTAATGAGAATTATTTCGGCGTTTCAAAAATAATATTTGGTGATTTTTATTCACGTGACAACTATATCTTCAGGAATTCTTCTTTGTGCCATTGGTTTTTCATTGGGCGATGTAGAATCGGAATTTAAAAAGGCAAAAATCGAGCCAGACATCATAGACAAAGCACCAATCGAAAAGATCGAGGTATGTATTAGCGAGAATGGATATTAGCAAAACTGGAATTTAACTGCAGATTTAATTTACATAGCCGACTTTAAAATTAGGCACTCAAAATTAAGTGGCTAAGAATCAAAACTTATCTCGAAATTATGATCAATTCTGCGATTAAATTTAGAGATATTTTAATAATTAAATTTTTCACTTTTGTTTTATAGCTAACAATAATATGTTAAGTTAATGTATTTTTTATATCTGTAAAAAAATATTTGTTTTATCAGCAAGACATTTTTTAAATGCTTACGAATGTATTGTAGATTCATTATCTATCAATATGAATGAATTAATAAATATATTTTATACGCAATATAATATATATCACAATTGTCTAAAAATGATTTTCCATTAGGTAAAATACGGCAAGAAGATAATCGATTTGGGGACCGAACTGACGCCGACTGAAACTCATGAGATACCAGAAATACATTATAAACATGAAGGTGGAGTTCTGTATACACTCGTCATGACGGGTAAGTGACTTGAATTAATTAGTTGTAAAAATAGATGCAAGGATAGATTCCAAGGTGAAAAATCAAAAGCAACTCAAATGAGAGATCCCTTTACTTTCTACAAGAATTTCGTAAACAGACAAATGTTCGCATGACAGATGCATAAAGACGCGCTATCCTCGATGACTCCAACTTTCACCATCTCGAAAACCAGTTTTCTCCACTGCCATTACTTGGCGACACGTAGATTCTCCGGCATGTTAATTGTTAAGCTAAGACTTATGTAAAGTGTGCAAACGTTTGAGAATCATTGCAATACACAAACGTTTAAGACTCATTAGAATCGTTAGTACTAGCATATTTCCGATTTATATGTTTTCAATTTCATTTGGTAATTATTTTAGATTTCTTTTTTTATAAAATTTTTGCGTACCTTAATGGACATTATTTTATTATAGATCCTGATGTACCGAGGAGGGGAGGATACAATAGAGAATTCCGACACTGGCTCGTGGGAAATATACCGGAAGAGAACATAGCTAAAGGCGAAATCCTGGCGGAGTACGTCGGTCCTGCTCCGCCAAAAAACACTGGAAAACACCGCTACGTGTTTCTCATTTATAAACAAAATCAGGGCGCTATTACCTTCGACGAAAGAAGATTGAGTACTTGGTGAGCGAATGTGTGCTTGATAGCTGCAACATATATTATGCAGCCGGATATTTGATAGCATATTTTATCATTTATAGGGACGGAAGTCAACGAAAGAGGTTCTCCATAAAGAAGTTTGCGGAAAAGTACAACTTGGAGGGCCCGATCGCTGGAAACTTTATGGTGGCGGAATATGACGATAATGTGCCCGCTTATCACAAACATTTGAATCTTTAATCAGTATATACGTATTAAATGTTTTTAAATCTAAATATAAATTCCATACATAATTTTATATTTTGCATTACTACTCGCAAATATATATACATATATATATTCTATTGAAATTATATAGCATTCACAAATTTATGCCATTATTTAGTATAAGAAAATCATAAATAAAATTATAACGAGTTAATTATTTATGTTTAATTTTTATGAAACCTCTCTCTTTGACGAATAGTCTTCTTTTAAGTATTTCTGCAAAAATATAATTATACACAGCAGAAACTAATGAAATAATTACTTACCAACATATATAGATAATTTTCAACAGATTCTACTTATTTTCGTTGCTGTTGTTTTATTGTTATAAATATAAAAGGTACATGAGACATATTCATTACGTTCGTATCCCCGAGGTCGTTACATGACGTTACTGTGCCTTTGAGGGCGTATCACTAGTAGTATGTGTGAATTCTTAATTTTACGAACTTATTCTCTACGATCGATTATTAAATACGGCTTTAGTGATATACACATTGACTAGAATATGATGAGCGCAAGTTCGCAATGTAGCTTACGAACTTAATGAACGCCCCTGTCGAGCGTAATATCTTAAAAAGAGCAGAAGCTAAATCGGGAAGCAGAAAGTTAATTTCATCATGAAGTTACAGAAGTACAGGGTGCAGCCTCTCTTCCGCTATGTATCGCTTTTAAAGCGAAATGGAAATTAAATACGTACATGTTGCCATTTCCACTGTAGGCCTTTAGAATATCGATAATATATGTTTCTCAATCTAATCGGACACTCGTGTCTCATACTCCCGCACAGTCCTCAAAAATACTTCAAATGCGTATCACATCACTTCAAAACAGAATTGAAGAAATGCGTGATGTCTTATTACCAACGTTTTATCACACTAATTAGTGAACAGCACAATAAATAAATTGAATAAATAAATATTCCTGTATATATAAATCTTTTCGATTATAATAACGCGCTTCAATCGAATATTTTTTTCGCGAAGTATATTTTTCACTAATTCACTTGCAGCTCTTGCAGTGTTTCCAGTGTCTTCACTATTTTATATTCAGTACTATGCACATAATTTATCAGATCGGCCAATGAATTATTCCACAAAAAGCTGCATTTTTTCTTTCAGAATAGCACCAATTTGAGCTCACTGTCGAATCGTTCTCTCTTGTCTGTTGCATGTAATTGCAGCAAAGCTGATTACATGTAATATTACTTGGTTGTTTTGCAGAAACGTTTACAAGTCATTTCTATTTGCACAAGAAATATCCCATTCGTGGCAGTGACAGCGGTCTTACAATCGCCTTTGATCATGACTGGCAGCGACGATAATTTCAATAATTTGAAATCGTTAGAACGATGAGGATTCTCCTGAATCCTTGCAGCATCCTATTGGATATCTTTCATAACATTCCATTAAAACGGTATCGAATATACTTTTGGATTACTGTGATGGAACAACTGCAATAGATACCTGATTATTGTTCAGTGACTGGCGGTTCGTATCACAATTGTATTGGAATAAATTATTATCAACAAACAATAGAAGTTTGTGATTCTCAAGGCAAGACCAGATCTGGATATATGGTCATGTTCCAGCAAAGCTGATGATCTCGAATGTCTCCCCATCCGCCATTGCCCTTTCGGAGCTTTGTCTTCTTCGCCGTTCCGCCGATCGTTAACGTTAATTGCGAGGGGAAGAGATGATTGCGCGCCGCATTCAAGACATTCTGGACCTTCGCTATCACCGCCGTCGATTCACAGTTATTTTTCTTGTGATGCACTCCACTGTAAAAGTAAACATTCAATTAGCGGCAATAATCTTAACATTGCGTTCGTGAATAACATTGACGGGGAGATGTATGGAAGGTGTCGCAGGCTATTTTTCTTATTAATGCGAAACAAGCAAAGGACTGATACTCGCCATTCTCCGATATGGAAGACTCTCGGAGCCCTCATCGTCATCGTGATCAACCCGGATTCAGCGCGAGGCGCTATCCCGGCGCCCCGACTGGACGGCACGCACGTTTGCGCGATATACTGCAGACTCCAATCCCAGTTGTAGTCGTCATACGAACAAAACTGGGCCGCGCATTTTCGCAGCTTGTTCCATGTGACACGATTGAACGCCATGCCCATGTTGTGCTTGCTGGATATCCACGGAGTAACTTCCGCCTGTCCCAACAGAACGAAAACCATCATTATCGAGCATTGAAAAAAACTTTGCTATTTCTTTATTCCTTCGTATCTCTTGCATCACGTAAAGTCTACTGAGGGAAATCTAATCCAGACTAAGTGTCTACAGCTAAAGCGAAGACTAAGTTGAGACAAAGTCAAAATTTCCGTCGCAAATATCTCCCATTATATTCTATGGATATGAGATTCCGGTTCAGAATTGCCGTTTATTCTTGTCAAAGACACAGCTCGTGACTTCAGCCATGCGTGCGAAGATACTTCGTACGCTCACAGTAACTGGGCCGATAGTATTATGACTTTGTATCGTGCATGTGACGGTGATAGATGCTCGGAACATGCACTACTGCTTCAAGGAAATGGAAATTCGTCTACAGAGGCGTTCCACCTATTGCTTTTGGCATGGCAGGAATATGCTAATGTTGAACATTGAATTAATACGTTATGCTCACGAATTTCGCATAAAATTCGTTAATATAACTTTCTGCAGAATAAAGAGCGTGCTTTCCCGGTCCTCTAATTTCAACGTCAAGCAGCCGGAATCACCAATCGATCGCCACGCAATGCGTCCTTTGCTGGCCGGATCGATGCAAACCGGTGGAAGCGAGCCGTGCAAAGTTTACCGAGAAGAAAAATGAGGAGACTACTTGTACTTTCCTAATACGGTGGAAGGCGAAGCAAAAGAAAGTAAAGGAAGTGATGGTGCGAGGCCAGGCGAGTAGAAAGAATCAAAGTATGACGGCAGGCGATTTTGCTGCTGCTACTCGGGCGGGATTCGATGGATGCGGAGAACCTTCTGATAATGATTGTAGAGGCTGGGCAGGAGTTGGAAGGCCCACCCGGGCGCTGCTTGCATCGTGTGCGCGTTCTGATAGTAGGTAGATGAAACGCCGACGCCGACGCCGATGCTCCTGGCGCCGCTACCACCACCGGTACTCCCGTTACCGATGCCGGCGGCGTTACTACCGGCGTTATTAACGCCGTCGCCGGTGACGGTGACGATGCCGCCGAACCCGTTGCCGATTTGCTGCCTCTGCGCCATCGCCGACACCTCTTGCCGCTTTAATCCACGCAACAACTCCTTCTGCAGAGCGCTATCGACGCCGAAGAACTAATGGATCGGGCGTGCGTGAAACATCGACACAGACATACTAGTGGTGAACATATGATAACATGTCGGATACGTTTAACGTCGTAAACGTGCAACGGTGCGCAACGACATGATATTTCCGCCCTCGAGATCTCTGCGTGTCGAGTCGGAGAGAAAGAAAAAATATACGCTGTGAGAGAAATAAAAATGTTTTGTTTTGAAAGCGAGGAAGATCGCGTTTTATGGATATCGCTCGCGCTAATTTTGCCAGAATTTTACTGTCACGCTACAAGCACCAGCAACAATGTACTCGTGCGCCAGTGAGAAAATCACCGTTGTCGTATACGCCTAATTATGATTGAAGAAATGAATGCGGGTGAGTCACTAAACAAATCGTTAGGTCTACGCATTGTCGCCTGTAAGTGTGCCTCTCGTTAACGTATGCCCGCCCGGTACATTTGTATGTTCTTATTCTGTGCATGAAATCACAACACAAATCGCGCAAAGCAAAATTACGAATGTGACGAATATATGTGCCAAAGGTACGGAGAAGTTCTCACCTTACGACTAAAATCCGTAAAATAGTTGTACGTCTTTAAATATGTACCCAACGACAGAACGTTACATCTCTCGCAACTAAGCTTGCAAGTACGCTCCATGAGTCTGAGCACGTGTAAGAAATCTTCGGCGACGTAATGATCCTCCTCGAGGAAGAGAACCATCCCGGTGTGGTTTCTTGTCACCGACAATTGATCGAACACCCTGTTCGCTTTCCACCACCAGTGATGCTTGGTCTGCGTAAACTTCGCCTCCCTGTAGTGACCATATAAGTCCGGGTGTTTGGCGTTGGTGCATTTTAAATTTAAGGCCCTGCAGTTGATGAAAGAAAGAGACAAAATTCAATTAAATTCGATGAATTCAAGGGAAATTGCTCGATAGATTGCAAATAGGACAATGACTTACTGTTCTTTGCGAATATTTCGCGGACAGTCGTTGGACCCTTCGCCGGGAAATGTATGGGGATGAGTCTGTATACTGTGCGGATAGAAAATTTGCATGACCCGGCAAAAGTCGACGCTTTGCACGAGGTAATTGATATCCGGGTGCCAAATGTCGTGGCTAAATACGAGAAGGGCCTGCTCGATGTCCTTAGCTTGCGCTAATGAGACGATAAGGTGTCGTAGATACGTGAGCCGTGTGTGCACTTGGATGACTATAATTGGAGCGTCGCTGGCCAACGGCCCGAACGCCTCCTCGTTATATACTTTTTGCTCCGCATTCGCCCGCTCGATTTTATGACGGATTTCCGCGATCTCCAACTCCGTAAGTGCTCCCGAGCTAGAATTCGCCAAGCTTGTCGAGGAGTTGCGCCCCTCCTTTAAAAATCTGAAAACAAAAGACAGAAACTGAAATAATTATCAGGATAATTATTGACGTTATTTTCAGCAATTAAAATCTTTCTCCTAAAAGACATAGAGATACCAAGTTGTCTATTTATTATCGATAATTAAAAATTTTTCCTTAAAAAAGATAATTTACAAACAATATCTTAAGAAGAACAGATTTGTTTAATTTAATTTTTTTAAAAAGGTGTAATATCAGATATATAAAATTAAAAAATATAAGATTATGTAATATATAACAACCTATATGTATATACTTTAAGTTTTCAATTAGCTCTTATGCATATAGTATATTAATAACAATATTTATGCTATAAATATTGATAATAGCAACATTAAAGATAATTTTACGGAACTTGCAAGATTACCTGTGCAACTCTTGAGGCACGAGAGAGAAAAGCGTCTCGTTCGATGACGATTGCCCGGAATCATCTCGACCCGTCAGACTGATTACGTGCAGCTGAAGCCAAAGGAATGTAGCCAAGAAAACGAAAACGAGGGTCCTCAATAAAATTCCGCGACCTGATCTCGATCCTCCAGCGACCGCTGTTCCTAAATAAACATATTTTTCTTTAATTCTCTCATTAAATATATCATGCATTTTCAGTATTTTGATCGACACAATTTATATGAATATCCTTTCTTCTGAAAACGTCACAAGTTTAACGACTTCTTTATCATTATGAAAAATCTAATCTAATGGAAAAGTAAATCGTATAGACATTTGAGGTCTATCAAATCAACTGACAAAATAAAAGAAAAAATTATTTTCACGTAATGAGAAAACATAAATTAAAGGAACTGCATTTTCGGATCATATTTATGCATAAATAATGTGACATTATGATAAACTTACCTCCCGACTTTTTCCTAGTATATAGTGTATAGCCGGGGTACTGCTTCGCAAAACCTTGTATGGTCGGGTCGTGAGCTTTTCCTGCATATATGGATAATTTACCAGTAAACAAGTGTATATATACGATAGCGAACTAGTTTTCGCTCTATCGCTTGGTACTTTATCGTTTTTCCTTTCGTTTACGAAGATTACGATACTTTTGAAAAGTAAATCGCATAGAGATATATATTAAAATTGTATGGAATAACACAAAGTTCTCATTTCATTTCTTGATAAACAATATATTTTACATAGATAGGAACATCACGCAATATACTCACGACATAAACTGAATTTTATAGAATAATTATAGAATCGATATAGAAATATAAATTGTCACACAATAATTATTATATATAGAGACATAGAGATACCAATCTAGAAATACATAAATCTTTTTTATCTTATATTGAATATACAATAATATGGAGATTTCAATTTTCTACATTTTTCATAAGTATGACATTAATTTAAAAAATCTCATTTAGTTGGAATTGTTTCTGTATTAAATTAATGCTATATTTAAGAAAGATATAAGAAATAAAAAATCTGAGTATTATTTTTAAATATCCATTTTTCAAAATAATTTATGCTCTTTTGCGTAAACGAAAGATTTTAATAGGAAAATCAAATGGCTAGTTTCAATTATATTTTAAGAGAATAAATAGTCGGAATTAAATCACGTTAAATACATAATCATAATGTAATGTATATATAATTACACAAAGTGATGTGATTGATGTTGCGAAACGATGTCCATTCGATAAATATCGCCAAGCTGTGAGAAATGGAACAATGAGGCCGATATGATAATATTCTACGCGTATAACCAAAACTCATATTTACTCTTGTCGAATATTAAATTGGCAAACAATTGCACTGCCCGAAGCCCGATTTTATATCGTGGACATACTATACAAAATTAAAACAATATTACAAGTAACATGTACATGATTCGCACCGGGCAAACGGGGAATTGCAAATCATGCCAACATTTCTCAAATATTCAACGAACACAAACACTGTCGCGTTTATATAACGAATTTTATGTAACTCGAATGTGCATTATCATACGTAACGTTGTTAAAATATGCATCATCTCATTTTATATGACGAGACACATGTATATCAGTTTTGACGTGTTCTCATCGAGTGAACACGTCTTTTCATGTTAGCTTTATACAGAGTGATGATATGAAAATAGATACTTTCTGAAAGGATGTTAGAAATAAAATCTTCTTAATATTTTAAAATTGAAGTCTCTTACACAAGCAAGTTATTGAATCCAAGTAATAACACGTTTCAGTAACTTTTTACCACCATTTTTAAAACGAGATTTAACCCCGAGATACTGTAAACAGAATATTATTTTCAGAACTGCTTTGTGTCTGTCTCGTTGTAATAAAAGAAAGTTTTAAAATAATTTTGACAATTTTATTCATATAATTTAAATCCAAACTTAATTTAAAATAATTATGATTTAAGCTCTTAGATTAGCAAAGGTTTAATAAATCTCACTTTAGTAATCGCATTAATTTATTTTCATATCGCGTCATCACTTTAGTAATCGGATTAAATGGAAGCGTACGTTTTTCTTTAACTGAGCATTTTACGTGCAAAGATATCAAGATGAAGTCAAAAGAAAATATTTTACGTGATATTCTATCTACAATATTATCTAGAATTTTCAAGAAAATATCAGATCTATTTGTTCTGGGTTCCTAAAATGTCCAATAGTAGCATCTTATTTCCAGAAAAAAAATTTATCGCTAATGTTGTCAGAAAATAGTTTTTGATGTAACTGGATTATTTTATATAACTTCGTTTAGGAATCGTTTTAATTTAAGGTTACTTGTTTACTCACCTTTCATAGTGTCATTCCTAGGAGATCGTTCTGAAATAAAATTCATGTAGGTATTATTACAAGTATTAACGACTTGAGAACCTACACGAACAAATTAAAATTACACGAGTGTATCAAAACAAAGTCAAATGATAAAAAGATGAAACACATTAATTGCTTTTTGAACAAAATAGATAAAGCTTATCACAATGTCTTATCGCTTTTACCACGATTCGATAATTTCTTGTACGTTGCACAAAAGAAAAGTTCAAAGTGTATGCTGAAGCGCAGAGTACTTGATATTTCGTGCAAATGCAACAACACAAGGCAGCGGATTGTACAGGACTGTTCGATGATATTGCCAGAGATTCCGCTGAAATACGTTGGAAACGTGAACAAAAGCTCCATGATATTTTGAACTTTTATGTAATGCATCGATAACAAAGGAGAAGATCAGATGATCAACGCGATTGTTATTCTACTTCACAAAGAGAATTACGTAATTCCTAAGAATTATGATTTCGGTTTCTATAATTCTATAATTAACTTGAATGACAATAAAAATTGCTATAGAATATCTGAAACGTTTTATTTGCCTGATCATAATATAAAAAAAAGCCTTTGCTCTAATATCCTCCACTGTTTTCTCGTTGATTAACTTCTTCTTGACTTTTCACCTTTTATATCCCGCATAAAATCAACATTTCCTTTCCTAAATTACATTTATACACGTTTTAGCAAATCACTTAGCATATGTATGTATTCGACTTTCTCGAAACTGTTATTTCGCTAAACTCTTCGAAATAGCCTAACTATAGCTTTGTTAAAAATATACTAATTATGATAAAAATGTTGAAAAAAGATACATAAACATGTTCTTTTCTTCGCATTGATCTATTGGTATATATTTCAACTAAAGATACATACATATACATATATATGTACATCATTATTACTTTGCATTATATAAAAAACTCTCTTTTAAATTTTTTACCAGAAATAATAATATTGAATTGATTTGAAAATTTGCACCTCAAAAAGATTATTAAAGCACAAGCTTAATACGATGATCTGTAATGCAGAGTAGAGATAGATGTAAAATTAGCTCTTGCCTCCTGAGCGAATGAGATTTTATCGTGACTGTTTACAAAGCTTAGAAGCTTGTAGGACAAAGACTTGTCAAATCTTCTTGGCGCATGAGTAACCGAAGAACAATTAAGAAATGAAAACACGACACGAGCGCTATCAGTCGTTAAATAACGAAAATAACTATATAAATCACATTGATCACACTTGGTACAAAATTCAAATGAAGATTATTTCTGGAAAATCTGAGAAATTCCAAGAAAATTATGTCTTTAACTTGTGCCCAAGATAATAAAAGATTCTGGAATAAAAGCATAATTGTCTGCGAATTAAGATGTATATCTATAAGAATGTATGTTGTTCTTATATTTCTTTAAAAAGTTCAATACAAACTTTTTTAAAAAGTTTCACACTTTTTAGCTTTAAAATAAAATTATCGCACATAAGGGTTTGTACGACCACATGCTACGGATTAATTGTTACTAAGCAAGGCTGCATTACTGGCAACACTCAAGATAACAATTATCACCGATTGCCTGCCAGGCAATGTATAACGCGCATGCATATTGTCAAATTATCACATCACTGCTGCATATTGTCAAGCGACGTTACAACAGCACAGATGCCTGCCGCAGATAAGAAACCTGCATGACGTTTTATCAGGCACACCTTTCTCAATCAAGCTGCCATGAAATGTGACATGCATTACGCGTTTGCATAAAGAGTTTATAAGGCAATGATGGTACTCCACAACCATTGCGGGCTGAAGATAAACTGCGCTGCACGCAGCTTCCGTGTACAGATATATTTATGATAATACGTTGATACTCGATTCACCTTCAAAGACGATAGAATGACGATACTATCTCTCTATTACCGCAATGTAATTATTTTCATCTCATACATATGTATATTATTTTACGTCATATAAGAAATTTCTTCTCTCACATTTTTTATCGGGATTAACGATATTGGATTGACTGTGGAAAATTCCTGTCACCTTGGCAAGCTTATCTCTGGAAAATGTGAGAACTTTCGAGAAAATTGAGTCTTGAAATTATGTAAAAAAGATTAAGATTTAAAGATAAATATAAATTGAGATGTACATACATAAAAATTTCTTGAAAAAATTCATTTTCCCAGATAACTCAAAATATCACGACAATAAAATACTGGAACAAGAATTCAAAAATAATAGTTGCAATCAAATACATATTAATGCAAATTGTTATAAACCGTCTAATTAAATTAATTAAATTCTATAATTAATAAAATTATATGATATGCATGATATTTCATTAGAAACAGAAACAGTAAAATCTTTCATTTGAATAATACGAGAGGAAGATTTAAAACAAAATGCAAGAAAAATTGAATTGAAGAGAGCTACCGCAATGTTTCGAATAACGGTTCTATATTTAATTGGATCCGATAATTCGCCAATTATTTCTTTGCAATCTCCTCTCAATCATTTATCAGTACCGGAACAGCGAATCTTTTTATCCCACGAATTTCAGCTGTAAATACCGCGTCGTAGATAAAATTAAAGGTGCATTCGTTTACATACATATGTGAAGATGAACGTTCGACGAGCGACGAGATCGATAAAAAGCGAGAGACGGAGATATCTCGCGTTGGAAGGGAACTGGTACGATGGTGAGCTCCGGACGAATAACTTCCAGCTATCGCGTGAAATTCCGCGCGCTATCTCTCTTTTTCCCTCACTCTGATTTAGCCGTTATATTTATCGCGATGACAATAAAAAGGCTCGCGGCTATGTGTGAGACATGTGCTTCTGTCGCTGCTCGCACGTGCGATCATTGAATTCCGCTCGCGGATATCTTCGATCCACCTCGCTTTTCTGGCACTCGTTCAACGCACGCCGAAATCCCTCGACCCATTCGTTCTGCTCGAGCAGTTCGTCGCGATTCCACTAGATATCGTTTGACATTTCGGTCGAATGATAAACGATTTGAAAAGACCGGTTTCGAGATTTCTACACTGAAATCGATATACCACGTCGATCAGACGACGCTGCAGTAATTATACAATATATGAAGTGTCCCAATATTATACTACCTTCATCATTTCTTTTTAGAAAATATATAAATATTTTTTTACAAGCGCAAACGCTCACACGTCAAACGCGTCGTATCTACTAGATTTAAAAGGCTGTCACTAGTAATTCCAATATGCCGATATTTCACAAGTCACGTGTATTATCGATTTATGAAATTTATAAATTCCAGTCATACTCATATCTCACATTTTTTCAAAATTATATCCCGTTTGTTTCCTTTCCGAAGAGAAAATTTACGGCGAAGAGAAGATCACAAGATTCGAACTAAACAGAACAATCGCAGTGCATCTGTCATATTGTGATATTACCTATATTATTATTAAAACTCAGTACTTATCGAAAAATAATATCGCTAAAAAATAACAATCTCATCTTGCTTGACTGATTTAATATTATCAATATTATCAATAAATAATATTAACAATTATTGTTACCTTGATGAAGAAAATTGAAGTATCGTCCGGCCCTTCATTTTTACGAAATCTGAAACATACAAATTTAAAGATGTAGTCCAATGCACATCTTTAAACGAAAAATACGTATTATATAACATTTATTTCTTAATTAGTACATCTATTTCAAAAAAATAAAACAAAAAAGATAAGAAAGGAAAAATAAACGGAATTGAATTATTTATCTTCTTATTACATTTATACTCATATCAATCGATTTATCTAAAAATGGCTCTAAATAAAGACTTTGCATGTATATAGAAGTTAATAGGAAAATTAAATATGATCGATTTTGTTATCGCGATTGAAATATTCGTAACGTCTATAAAAACATTCGAGAAGAACCATATATCAATGTTGCACATTATACTTAAGTGGAAAATGTGTATATAATTCGATATAGACGGATGTGAAATTAAAACTACGTTATGAGCTGTATACGAGCTGGTCTTACGATATCGATCCGATATCATTCCGCTTAAACGAGCCTTTAGATAGCAGCTTTTATAAACGCGACAATATCCGTGTAATACACAATAGTACAACTTATGAATGAACCTGATTATATCACATTGCACTCTCAACCTCCAAAGTAGTACATCATCGAAAAACAAATTCTTGAAATATTATCTTGTAATACCCTGTCGTATTAATTTTACCAGATGTTCATTATCGCGGAGAAAAGAAAAGAGAGAATATGCGAAATTAATTTATCGCGTGTCCATATACTTCAATTCTTTTAAGTGTTGTAATTAATTATATTAATTAACTTTCGTTTACCTTGCAATATATGGAGCAAAGTAAAAGTTTTGGGGAAACTTCTGTTTCATTATTTCTTTCTGTAAAAAATATTTTTATTTCTTCATTATGCGTATAAATGATTCGTCATAATTTTTTTTAAATAACGTCTGTTATAATGCAATTGCCTTCCATTTAAATATTTTATTACACATTATTACGCCTATAATTTTATTAAACTTTTGTTCATATAGTTTAATTGTTTAATTTTAAGTTTAGTAAAATATCTTTATCTTTCATTATATGAACACAACTCGTGATTTACTTATTAAAAATCATATTCATTATCTTTAATTCTTTCCACTTATCTTATCACATGTACCAATATACGGTAATTTGCTGAAATGTTTTCTTATTATGTTTTTCCAGAAACTACATTTATAATCTTTGCGGAGAAATAAGAAAACCGTTAAATTCCTAAACAGTTAGCCGATATTTAAGTTGTTTAAGACAGTTAAGATGTTTGAGACGAAAATTAAAATAAATGCATTGCAGCGACATTAGTAGACATTAGAGTCAGAAAATTGTTTTTATTGAATCGTAGACGCGAATTGATATGGAAGGTAAATTGATTCAACCTTGTTTTGCATTTTCTTATAGTGAATGTCAAACTTGACCCAGACCATGACTTTATTCACAATTTTTTTCATCTAAAGTTTAAAGTACTTATCTTACCACAACTATATGACGGAGATATTAAAAATTATATGAGAAGGATATAATAAAAGTTTCTTAAAAGAAAAACTCATTCCAAATTGGATCCGGCAGTCCGTAGATCGAAGACGCAGGAACGTTTCAAATATATAAAAAGAGAAAGAAGCGCAGAAAGTGATTTTCTCTCAGATCGTCTCCCATCGCTTCCTGCCAAACGCGGTTTAATTACGAGCGCATAGTATAGTAACGAGGTGGTAAACGTACCATTGCCTGCTGATCGAGACGGCGACCGGAAATTCGGGGTCCTTTCATTCGTGCGTGTCCCGCTCTAACGCTTTTGACGGACGGGCGCGCCGTCTATTTCTGTGTTTCTCGGAGAAGATGCTATAGTTGTTATCGCGCCGCGCATGGCGTTGGTACTGTTGGTCGCCGGTGAATAATGCATCAGATCGTCATATGTACGCATATATCGGTGAGGAGTGTATGCTCTCGTACACACACAAGGGAAGAGGCAATACGTGTTCGTCGATACATGTCTCCACTATGCAAAGCATACGCCTGTGTCCGTGTGTATATGTGTGCTTATACTCTATGCGGTAATATTACCGCGGTGTCCCTGAATATCGATTCACTGGTATATCAGTAAACGTATGCAATGTCTCTTTTTTACAATCCGACGTTCTCTTAATCGCACTTTAATCATTTCCTCGATGAACATTGCGCATTATGATGAGGAAACACGGCTCATTACGAGTTCTCTTGGCAACGACATTTAGACGAATTAGAAAAAAACGAGGCTACGCAAATATGTGATCTACATGAAAAATAGAATTTCAGTCTGCATTAAAAATTGTCAAATAGACGATACAAGGTTATTCTATTTTTTTGTACCTTATTATCTAATCACAGAATGATAAGTGTGTATCTCATAATTGACAATTATTTTTTCGCTCGACTATACACGTTAAAGCGCAATAAAAGGTAGATAACTGGAGTTTAAAAGTGCTGAAAATTTTTCCAGCAATTCACTCGTTCTTGATCGTTGCAAATTTTTAACTTTTATCTCTCTTTCTCATGGTTTCTATCGGAAAAAATTTCACTTTTCACACTAATCCCATTCGCGATCGTGAAACTCCAAGGGAACTTGCGTAATATCATGTTTCAGATATAGCCTACGCTTATATAGACTTTATATAGTGAGTGATTCACTCAAGTCACTCAATGTAATATTACCGGGATCTGTATAACCACATTACTGAAACGTTTCCATATCTCTATATGTATACATATACAGCCATGGTCAAAATTATTCGCCACCCCATTAAAATAAAGTTTCCTCAAAAATAATATTTCAACAATAATAGCAATACATTACAACGT